>SJYG01000250.1:2507808-2561395 GCA_006410535.1 Litocranius walleri | reverse complement strand
GCCGACTGTGCGTGGAAGGTGGTGAGAGAGGGGAGGGAACACTGTCTGGGACTGAAGTTGGGGTGAGGGGGCGGGTGCTGGTGGGAGGCCGGGGCGGGGGGCAGGCGAGGAGTAAGGAGATGTGTGCACTTGGGGCAGGTGGGGTTTGAGGGACCGGAGCGCCTGCAGCTCCCGTTCAGGGCTGTGGGCACAGCTCTGTGTCTTGAAGTCACGAGGGTGAGATGGAAAGCGGTAGCAACGTCTCTCCCTGGTGGCTGTTTATTTCTTTGATTCTTGCTCTATCTACATCACTTTGTTCTTCTCTTCTCTGTGAGTGATTCTTCTTGTCTTATTTTCAGCAGTGGAAACTTAGATCATCAATTTGAGAACGTTTTTCTCTTCTAATATGAAAAATTGTTATTAAAAGTTATTCCGTAAGCACTGCCTGCCCTGCGTCCCACACATGTTGATGTCTTATGTTTTTATTTCATTCAGTTAAATATCTGTTCTAATTTCCCTTGGGACTTTCCCTGTGACCCACGGGTTGTTTAGAAATGTGTTGTTTAATTTGGGATTTGGGGGTGGTTTTCAGGTGTCTCTCTGCTACTGGTTTCTAGTGTAACCTCATTTGGGTCAGAGAACAGTTTGTATGGTTTCAATTCTTTCATGTTTGTTGGAGTTTGTCTTGGGGCCCGGTGTATACCCTATCCTGGCGCATATCTAATTTACACTTAAAAAGAAGGCATCGCTGTATGGAGTGTCCTGTTAATCTCAGTTAGGTCTTGTTGGTTCAAAGTGTTGTTTAGATCATCCACAGGCTTACTGATTTTTTTGTCTTATTTGTTTCTGTCAATTACTCAAAGAGGATTGTTCAAGGTTTTCAACTGTGTGTATAGGGTTTTGATTTTTGCCTTTCTGCCCTCTTGGTTTTTGCTTTGCGTACCCTGAGGCTCTGCTGTTAGCTGCATGGGCCTTCAGGCTTGGTTCTCTTCTTGCTGAGCCACACAGCGGCCCCCTTTGTTGCAGACAGTATTCTGCACTCTACTTTGATATGACCTTAGCCGCTCCAGCTTTCCTTCTTCTGATCAGTGTTCATACATTATCTCCTTTTATATCCTTTTGCTTTCAATACAATTGCGTACAAACCCATTTAAAACAGAAATAGTTACACATCTATAGATATACATGTTCATATAAAAATATTTTTATTTGGACTATATATTGATCATGCGTCTTTATTCAGTCTTTTTTTTTCAATTATCGTGGGCCATCCTATCTATTTATTTTTTTGACACTAGCACACAGCATCTGGGATCTTGATTCCCTCACCAGGGATGGAACCCATAACCCCTGCATTGAAGTACAGAGTCTTAACCACTGGACCGCCAGGGAAGTTCCCTAATTGTTTTTCCAAAGACCATTTCCACTTTAGGCAGCTATCCATAATGCTGTATTTAAAACTACCATATAGCTCCATGCTTCCTTTCTCCTCTGATGAGCTTAATGCGCTCTGTTCCTAAAAATGCTTTGCGTCCCCTCCTCTACACATTCTTCCCAGTTTCAGCCTGCTTCAGCAGTCCTTTCTGAAGGGCTTATTCTTAGCAAGATCTAGAATGGGCACCGTGCTCTTGTCGTTAACACGGCTGACGCTTGTGCGTTCATCTCCAATCAGCTGGCAGGTCCTGGAGGCCCGAGGCCACACCTCTGTGTCGCTTGCCCCCGTGGTGCCTGGTGGACTAGGCATCTGTAGGAGGAGCTAACTGCCCCGCCAGAGGGAGCCGGTCATCTGGTTTCTTCACTCACGGAGGACTTCCAGTGATGTTAGAGGGAAACCAGGCAACTGTGTGCGATCTAGCTGCCATCTACCTCGAGCTAATCCTTCGCTTCCCTGTAATATCTGTGAAGAAGCGTCTCTGGTTTTCTCAGCTCCTCTCAGCCCATCCTGCCCCTCAGTCAGCGCCCTGAGACGCTCTGCGGGGCCCCAGCCACTCCCGTCTTCTCTGCTGACCCCAGGCAGTTGCACCGCAGCAGGCTGAGCTCGGGCAGAGAGCTGCCCCCTGAGCTTCCGGCTTGCATACCCACCTGCCTTGCTGACACCTCACCCTCTGTGCTCCCCACCCCGTCCTTCTCCTCTGAGTTTCTGTCTCGGATGAAGGAATCCTTTTCCTATGAGACAACCTCAATGCCATCTGTGAGTTTTCCTTCTCATCCATCAGCCTCTTTCCCCATCTAATCAGTCCCCGCATCCTGTCTTTCTCCTGACTTCTCCTTCGGCTGTCTTCCTTACCACCCTGACAGCGTTTTCTGGTTCCAGGCTGGTGGCCCACCCCTGAACGCCTCACCCACCGGCTCCCTTTTGTGGCCTTGACCTCTGCCTTCACCACTGCGCCGCCATTCTTCCGGGGCCCGTGGGCACCCTGCTGCTCCTTCCGGCTGACTCAGACCAGGCGCCAGGCTCTGCTCGTCTGCATCACGCCCACTTCCGTCTGCATCACGCCTACTTGCGTCTGCCTCCTCTCCTAGGTGCCTCTGACATTAACGGGCCCTCGTGTCGTGTCGACACTGCTCCGCCCACCCCTACGTCTGCTCCATCCCCGCTTCATCCACCTCTGGAAGCCCCGGCCCGGCCTGCAGTACCTATTTGGTAGATGCTCACGCTGAGCAAATCTTTCGTCTGGCCCCTTCTAGCTGGACTTGATGGCGAGGTTCTTACTGGAAATGGCAGACCAGCCAGCTTGCATTTCTCTTTCTACCCCAGGTTACTCTGGATACTCAAGAGTTCCACCATTTTTATTGGGCTTTCTTTCTGCTCCAAAATCAAGGACCCGGTTACTCCCCGTGCTCCAGAAAAACTGCGTGAGATGTGAAACAAGGAACAAAAGATACTCAGGAGAGACGTGCGGCTGTCGGGAGGGACTTCGGTGGATTTGCCTCTGTGCTCTTTATACTTTCATCTCAATCTGGAAAAAAAGAAGGCAAACGAACACGTGGGAAGAAAGCAGGACTCGAGCCTGGTCATCCCGGGGCCACAGCAGGACCTGACCCCACTGTGTGGCTGTGAAGTTATTTCACTACAAGTGCTTTTCTTGCCACTACAAAATTAATCTCCAACACCAAAGATAAGGTTTGCTTTGCTCCATTTAATACTCATTTTCCAGTGGACTGACTTACTCTGTGGAGTCAAGTCTCTTGCATTTGCCTGGCAGCCAATCTGGGGGAAAGAAAATCGCCTGTCAGGTCACGTTAACAGCAATGGAATATTCCAGCCGACGGCCGCCCAGCCCTGCTGCTGGGCTGACTGAGTGCAGAAAATCAGCCTCGCCTCCCAAAGTGCTGTTGATTTCTTGATTTGGCCACTTGTCAAGTTTCCATCCTCTGCGCCCCTGGGTGACTGTCACTGAGGATGAGTAGAGCTTTCAGAGGAACAGACAGCTTATCCATTGTTGCAAAACATGAGTAGCTTCACTGGGAAGTAAGTCCTGTGCTGGAAGGGACGGAGAGCTGGGTGGACACCTGTAGTCCATTTGAAAGGATTCTAGCTCTATTAACTCTGTGACAGACGTGAATTTCCTAATGTGTCTTTAAATGGATGATGGAGAAAAAGAGACGCGCGTGCCTGGATCTGCGGTAGATGTTTATGTGCGTTAGACCGGGGGCGGTCATGACATCGCTGACATCTCTTCTTGCAGAAACTGCCACAGGCAGGCCACTGCATTCCCTTTTTCTTCTCAGATTTCAGTGTGTGTGTCTGTGCACGTGTGTCTCTGTGTGTGCGTGCGTACGTATGTGTTTGTGTGGTGCGTGCATGTGTATGCATGCAGGAGTCTCTGTGTGTGTATGTCTGTGCCTGCGTGTGTTGTATGTGCGTGATTGTGTGCGTCTGTGTGTTCATGTATAGACTTGGAGGGCCCCGCGGCCCACTGACAGGCTGGTGCTCTCAGAGTTGTGAGGGGTTCTTGGGCGCAGAGTTGCCTTTGCCGACGTGTGAGCCCATGAACTCGCCCTGAGGTGCCCCGCTCTCATTGGCTTGTGATGCCTGGAGAGCAAAGCTGGTGACCCGAGGCCGCAGGCTCGACCCCAGGGGCTTTTGACATCAGGGGCTTTTGACATCAGGGGGCTGTGTCAGAGTCTGTGAAGTGTTAGAGACATTGATGGCTGAGGGGGTTGGCATTTCTTCTGGAAGCAGTGATCATCAGGGGCTGCTCCTCCTTCTATGCAGTGGTCACTGAATGTCCGGGTGTGCTCCTTGACCTCTCTGGGACATGCACACCTTGGGCCAGGTTGCAGGGTCGCCCTAGGACCCCATGAGGCTCCACTGTGCTCCCAGTCTTGATGGGAGAACCAAGCTCAGCAGGGGAGTCCTGGGGGGAGCCCCAAGTCTTCTCTCACTAACTCCAAGCATGATGCAGCCTTCCCGAGGAGGCAGAGACCAAAATGGGGAGGGTTAGGCTGGCTTAAAGGACTCATTGAGTGTTTCCTCCAGTAGTCACATCCAATCATCATGTATGGATGTGAGAATTGGGGTATAAAGAAAGCTGAGTGCCGAAGAATTGATGCTTTTGAACTGTGGTGAGAAGACTCTTGAGAGTTCCTTGGACTGCAAGGAGATACAACCAGTCCATTCTCAAGCAAAAGTTTCTTTATACTTTCATCTCAATCTGGAAAAAAAGAAGGCAAACGAACACGTGGGAAGAAAGCAGGACTCGAGCCTGGTCATCCCGGGGCCACAGCAGGACCTGACCCCACTGTGTGGCTGTGAAGTTATTTCACTACAAGTGCTTTTCTTGCCACTACAAAATTAATCTCCAACACCAAAGATAAGGTTTGCTTTGCTCCATTTAATACTCATTTTCCAGTGGACTGACTTACTCTGTGGAGTCAAGTCTCTTGCATTTGCCTGGCAGCCAATCTGGGGGAAAGAAAATCGCCTGTCAGGTCACGTTAACAGCAATGGAATATTCCAGCCGACGGCCGCCCAGCCCTGCTGCTGGGCTGACTGAGTGCAGAAAATCAGCCTCGCCTCCCAAAGTGCTGTTGATTTCTTGATTTGGCCACTTGTCAAGTTTCCATCCTCTGCGCCCCTGGGTGACTGTCACTGAGGATGAGTAGAGCTTTCAGAGGAACAGACAGCTTATCCATTGTTGCAAAACATGAGTAGCTTCACTGGGAAGTAAGTCCTGTGCTGGAAGGGACGGAGAGCTGGGTGGACACCTGTAGTCCATTTGAAAGGATTCTAGCTCTATTAACTCTGTGACAGACGTGAATTTCCTAATGTGTCTTTAAATGGATGATGGAGAAAAAGAGACGCGCGTGCCTGGATCTGCGGTAGATGTTTATGTGCGTTAGACCGGGGGCGGTCATGACATCGCTGACATCTCTTCTTGCAGAAACTGCCACAGGCAGGCCACTGCATTCCCTTTTTCTTCTCAGATTTCAGTGTGTGTGTCTGTGCACGTGTGTCTCTGTGTGTGCGTGCGTACGTATGTGTTTGTGTGGTGCGTGCATGTGTATGCATGCAGGAGTCTCTGTGTGTGTATGTCTGTGCCTGCGTGTGTTGTATGTGCGTGATTGTGTGCGTCTGTGTGTTCATGTATAGACTTGGAGGGCCCCGCGGCCCACTGACAGGCTGGTGCTCTCAGAGTTGTGAGGGGTTCTTGGGCGCAGAGTTGCCTTTGCCGACGTGTGAGCCCATGAACTCGCCCTGAGGTGCCCCGCTCTCATTGGCTTGTGATGCCTGGAGAGCAAAGCTGGTGACCCGAGGCCGCAGGCTCGACCCCAGGGGCTTTTGACATCAGGGGCTTTTGACATCAGGGGGCTGTGTCAGAGTCTGTGAAGTGTTAGAGACATTGATGGCTGAGGGGGTTGGCATTTCTTCTGGAAGCAGTGATCATCAGGGGCTGCTCCTCCTTCTATGCAGTGGTCACTGAATGTCCGGGTGTGCTCCTTGACCTCTCTGGGACATGCACACCTTGGGCCAGGTTGCAGGGTCGCCCTAGGACCCCATGAGGCTCCACTGTGCTCCCAGTCTTGATGGGAGAACCAAGCTCAGCAGGGGAGTCCTGGGGGGAGCCCCAAGTCTTCTCTCACTAACTCCAAGCATGATGCAGCCTTCCCGAGGAGGCAGAGACCAAAATGGGGAGGGTTAGGCTGGCTTAAAGGACTCATTGAGTGTTTCCTCCAGTAGTCACATCCAATCATCATGTATGGATGTGAGAATTGGGGTATAAAGAAAGCTGAGTGCCGAAGAATTGATGCTTTTGAACTGTGGTGAGAAGACTCTTGAGAGTTCCTTGGACTGCAAGGAGATACAACCAGTCCATTCTCAAGCAAAAGTGTCCTGAATGTTCATTGGAAGGACTGATGCTGAAGCTGAAACTCCAGTACTTTGGCCACCTGATGCGAAGAGCTGACTCATTTGGAAAGACCCTGATGCTGGGAAAGATTGAGGGCAGGAGGAGAAGGGGACGACAGAGGATGAGAGGGTTGGATGGCATCACCGACTCAATGGGCATGAGTCTGAGTGAACTCCAGGAATTGGTGATGGACAGGGAGGCCTGGGTGTGCTGCAGTCCATGGGATTGCAAAGAGTCAGACATGACTGAGCGACTGAACTGAAGTGTCTCCTCCACAAAACAGGAGCAGAGAGAGCAGAGCCAAGTGCCCTCAGTGTGAGGGGCAGAGAGTTTAGAGCCGGGCACTCCCCTCTGCCGCCAGGGCCAGCACGCACCTCTTCCCTGCGCCTATGTCCTAAAATCCTGGGTTTATTGAGTGTGATGAACTCCCGCAGGTGACAGTGAGTGAGGCACAGACCTGGTGGGGCCTCCCGGGCCTGGGGCTGCTTCCCAGGGGTGTGGCCTCCAGGGCCTCTGGGGGGACAGCTCCTGGGGTGGATGCTAAGAGGAGACCGAGCGCCGCTGAAAGTTGACTCTTGCACGAGCTGTCCAGTTCAGGTCGCCATCGTGTTTTAGAGGGAAGACAGTGTCTCCTCCTTGTTAACTGAGTGTCTATTGAGTGCCCGGCTCTGTGCTGGACCCACTAACACGCAGGAGAGCTGGCTGAACCCTCTGCAGACGGGACTTGCTCTCTGGCACCGGGACTGAGGGGCGGCCCCGATTTAGGGAAGGGTCTGGACTGGCCTACAGATCTCTCACCACAGACACGTTATTTTCTCAGAGTGGCTTCTTAAGTAGCACAGAGTGGGGGAAAGCACATTTCATTCTAAGGGAACAATAGCTTGATTATTTTTGTGCTGTTTAATATTTATAAGTACTTTCCAATTGAAAAATGGAGTGAAGCACTTCTGGCGAAATAACGGAATAACCCCGTGCCGTCAAGGCTCAGCAGGCCTTTCCCTCTTCAGTCCCAGGAGACGCACCTGCTGTTTCCGAATAGATCAGCTCTCAGCACCAGGGTCTGCAGACCTGTTGTCCTAATCCATTACGTTCCCGCCTCTGTACCTGTACCTGTCTGAGGCCGTAAATTATCCATCTTGGACTCTGAATACATAAGCACAGAATACTTGTTGTGCAACTCTGGAATAGTGCTTAATAGAGAGAGTCATTATTTCCCCTTGTTATGGCCCTAGCTGTGAGCTCCTCCGTGGTTTAGGGCGATATGATTAAATTTAAATTTTGGTCATTGTTCTGAGTTACGAAGGGAATTACCAACGACCCTTCTGGCTTCCTGCTTCCAAGTTCGTGCACCTCATTTGTCCGACAGGTGTGGAGGTAGTCCCTGGGTGGGCTTTGCATTTCACCATTTTCCCGGTTCCCTTCTGTCTGTGCTGAAAAACTGTGAAATGGACAGAGAAGGGAAGGAAGGAATTGCAAAGCATGGAAAATTCAACATGTGGACACCCTCTCTGGAGGCCGCTGCTTGATAATACAGTCTGCGTTTCACTGTTATAAACAGGCTCTACACGAACCCAGGTCTCCTGAATTGCAGGCAGACGCTTTACTGTCTGAGCTACCAGAGACGCCCAATGGCTATACCCCAATATAAAACAAAGTTTTTTAAAAAAGAACCAGTCTCCACCGAGCACACCCAAACCCAGCTGGTCCAGACTCCACCACAACCCTCTGCTCCAGCAAATATCCCAGATGTGGCCTCGGCCACGCCCCCTGCTGGGAGGGTCCCAGGCCCTTCCCCTCCCCACCGGCAGGGTTTTCTTTGTTTGCAACCAGAAGACAGAGAACCTTAAAAGGCATAGGCTCCCTTGGGTTTGATGTGGAATTTCTACTTTGGGGACCTGAAGTTGGATGTTGGAGGTGACACCCATGTCCCCTGTTTCGGCCCAAGCCCCCTCTGGGGGTCATCGTAGTGGGAGACCGCCAGAGTTACATCTGGGGGTGCTTGACGCTCCCCCCTCTTCTGTAATCAAGGCGTGGTATCTTCTACCCAACGATGGCTCTTTTCACCGTGGGCTGGTTGGAGACGGGCCTTCACACCGTGAACGGGGTCTCAGTCTAGGCTTCTTTGCCAAAATCGATGCGTTTTCGAAGGTTCATCCGCAGCATTATCCAGACCCCAGTAGATGTCGTGTGGGAAGTGGGGATTCCAGTGAGGCAGCAAGACGTCCTCAGATCCGCCTGTGGTCCGCACAGAGCAAGGAACCTGCAGGACGTGACGCTGGGGTTCAGAGGCACCTCGAGAAGCACGGCCCAGTCTCGGGCACGGCTGGCGTCCTGGGTCGTGGCGAGGGGCGCCCTCGAGCCTGGTGCAGTGGGCAGGGAGGCCCGCGGTCTGCAGTCGTCTTGCTGGCTTCCAGCTGGGCACGGCTGTGCTGCCGGGTCAGCCGGCCCGACTTCCAGATCTCCAGGGCAAGGTCCTGACCGTGGGTGACGCAGGCCCGCTGGGGGCAGGGGTGTGTGTGTTTATTGGCAGGTCAGCCAGCAAATGAGGCTCACGGGAGCCCCCGGGGGCGGGGCTGGCGCGGTCCTCCCCGCCTTCTCCTCCCCGCCCCGCCCCTGCTCTCCCCGGCCCTCCTGGCTGCCGGCTCCGTGTCCTCTTCACGAGGCTCCTCTGGGCTGTCTGCCCTCAGTCCCTCCCATTCCCCCGTGGGGCTGACCTAAGCTTCTGCCCTTAGTGGGCCAGGACTTGGCCCCTCGTGAGCAGCTCAGGTGCTGTGATATCCCCACGGACTGGGCAGCTTATCTGCAGGGACACTTAGCTCATGGCTGTGGAGGCCAGAAGTTCAGGGTCAGGGCGCCGGCTCTGCCCGCTGGGGCTTCACAGGGAGGAAGGGGCGAAGGGCTATCTGGAGTCCAATCCCATTCTCGGGGGCCACACTGGATCACCTCCCCACACCCTCCCACTGGGGGTGAGATGTCAACACGGCGGTTGGCCTCAGACACCCCTGAAGTGCACAGGGCCTCCTGCCGCCCCTTCCCTTCCCTCAGTGTCTCCTTTCCTCATCAATGCCACCTGCTCAAGACAGAGGCGGTGAGCAGCCCAGGCTGACTGCTGGGAGCAAGCCAAGTCCCCCTCCTCCTCCTCCGAGGCTCGAGTCAGCTCCTGAGAGGAAGGGCCTTGCCTTTCCTGCAGGACTCCTGACGCAGCCACTCTTCTCTGTGACCAGGTCAAAGGGCGGGTCCAGCCAGGGCCGGCAGGCTCACACCAGGGGCAGCTCTGCTTCGGGTCCCCACCCCGAGAACGAAATCTGGAGCAAGCGTGCTCTGGCACACAGATGACTCAGGTTAGCAGAAGGGGCTGTGTGGGGGGGCTGGGACCACCCCCACGCCTGGAGATCTGCTAGGCTCAGGCTAGCGTGGGGCTCACTCACGGCGGAGGTTATTACGGAGCACAGGAGGAGACTGCAGGGTCGTGGGCAGGGAGAGGGGACCTAGGTGGCGTCCAGAGGGACCCACGCACAGGCTTCTCTATTCTCCTTCCCCCGGGAGATTTCCCCAAAGTCATCTTGATTTCTAGTCCGATAGGCCCGTATCTGGCTCTATAACAAGATGGGAACACTGAATACCTGAGTGGGGCAAAGGCCCGAATAGATCCTGAACTTTCATTCAAACGCATGGATAAAACCATAGAGCATCAGATTTAACCCCTTCCCTGTAGAATCCATACTGTTTCATCATAATCAGGCTGGGTTTTGATTTTAGCAACTGTGGGTTTTCAGAGTTGAAGCTTTTCACGTGTTGGATATAGTTGGAGTTGTCACCTGGGACTGGGACGGCCTTGAACCCTTTTTTCCTCCCTAAGCGAAACTGGCCGCAGTCAGCAACGCTTAATTGAGAGAAAAACAATAAAACTGAATGATGCGATTAATTTGGTGTGGAGTTAGGGCTGCTGCAACACACGGAGTTAGTGGCTTATTGAATGTAAAAAGAAAGTTCACATTTAAAATGCATACCAGCTTTCCTTGTTACAGGCCCTGTTGTGGGTGTTTAGTTGTTGTGTCTGGACCTTTGTGACCCCATGGCTATAGCCTGCCGGGCTCCTCTGTCCATGGGATTTTCCAGACAAGAATACTGGAGTGGGTCACCAGGCCCTCCTCCAGGAGGTCTTCCCGGACCAGGGGTGGAACCTGCATCTCTTGGAGCTCCTGCACTGGCAGGCGGGTTCTTTGCCACTGTGCCACCTGAGAAGCCTCCAGGTCCTGTCGCCTCACTTCTTTCCCTGATGTGATCCTCTGGGAGAACTGGTCTCAAAGACAGCAGCGTGAACACATTGCTGCTGCGTGGCGTTAGGTCCCAGCTCACAGCGGGCCCTGGTGCTGCCTTCCCTGGGAGAACCCAGCGGCTGTTTCTGGCAGGGTGGTGTTGAACTTGAGCTACTTTGGGGAAACCTGTTCTAAGACCCACCTGTGCTCACCCACCTATGCCCTGGTACCCAACCATGGGAGAGAGAGTTTGCAGCTGAGTTGGGGCATCTCAGTGGAGGGCGGCTGGACAAGAGTCTTCCCTGGGCCAGGAAAATGCTCAGAAGTCGGTGGGAGCCCCGGCCTTGGGCAGGCTCCCTCAGCTGGTTGGGGAGTGTCTTGCCCTCATGGTGCTGCTCATCGATGGTCCCAAAGCCCTTCTTGTCCTCTTGGCGCCTTCTAGGCGTTCCTGATATTAACTACAGTCAGGACAGCATTTTAATTTCTAGCTGCTTGATGATAATTGGGTGGGGAGGGGGGTGAGCTGTACCAGAAAACCCATTAAGTACTTAAAAGATTAATTTTCATTATGACTACTAGTTGGTAAACATTATCTTTCAGATCAGCCTGAACCATAATGTGAGTGATGGGAACTATTCAACTTATTTTGGTTTAATTTTAAATCTTGAATTATGGTAAAACTTTACATTTTTATTAGTATTAAATGAGAATTGAAGCAAATTATTTTTGGCAGTTTGATTTGTAGAAATAATTCTTATTTTCTCAGTGGCAGTGGACTTCACCTCTTAGAAGCAAATGTGAAGGAAGAATGCTGAGTCGCATGGGAGAGGAGCAAAGATGCTTGGGTATCCTGACTTAGTTCAGGCCAGACCCCTCGCAGACATCGTGTCATGAGGAGGAGTCAGGGTTCTGCTTTCTGTTCATCTATTCATTCAGTGAGTACCTCCCAAGGTTGATGCATTCTTTTACAGGGGGTGATTTTTTTTAAGCTTAAAATTTTTTTAAAAAAGTTTATTTTTCTTCTTTGCTTGGCTTCAGGGGCCTTTGTTTCAGCACACGGGAGCTTTAGCTGTGGCACGTGGGATCTGTTTCCCTGACCAGGCGTTGAACTTGGGTCCCTGCCCTGGGAGTGTGGAATCTTAGCCACAGGATCACCAGGGAAATCCATTAACTTTTATTTTTAATAAGCAGTGTATGTATCTAAGTTTTGCAACGTACTGATTTGGTAAAACATGCATAGTGCAGCGATGACCATAGTCAGGCCCATGAACAGTCCTCTCAGACGATTCTCTTTTCTTGCGTGTGTGGCGAGAACACTTGAAACTTCCTCTCCCGATAGACTTCCCGTGTTCAGCATGGTTTGATCAACTACAGTCACCATGCGGGCTGCTAACGTCTAGACTGGCCATCCCAGAGAACTGCAGCTCTCTGCCCTTTGACCTCATCTTCCTACTTCCTTCACCTCCTTGCCCCTGGCGGCTACCGTTCTCTGGATCCGACCTTTTAAGTTTCCACATACAAGCGAGACCAAGCAGACGTTTTCTCTCTGTGTGCAGTGTGTCTCAGCACAGTATCCTCCGGGTCCACCCCTGATGTTGCAAATGGCAGGGCCTCCTGCCTCCTGGCTGGATAATATTCCTTGTGCGCCCACAGGCACCTCGTGATGGGCTGTTCCCTTCCCTTGGCTCTCGCCAGTAATGCTGCGTGAGCCCGGGAGTGCGGGCGTCTCTTTGAGGTACCCGTTTCCCCTTCTTTGGATGAACGCCCAGGAGAGGGGCTTCACGGCAGGTCTATTTTTAGTGTCTCGAGGAACCTCCATACTGGTTCCCATACGATGCTTCTTTCAGTGCCGGCTGTTGTTGAACGTGGAAAATCCGTCCCCAGGGGCTTGTAGTTGTATGTTTACAGAAGCCACCGTCCAGCTCTCGATCTTGGCCACTCGGAGAACGTGTTGCTGATCTGGTTTAAACATTAGTCGCTACCATCTGTTTCTCAGACTGAGCCGAGGGAGGGTGCTCTGGGGAGGATGTGGGAAGCTTCCCTCGGCGCTCGTGGCTTGTTTTGCTGTTCATTATGCTCTTTCATTCAATACTACCTCTAGTGTTAGTGGCTCAGTCGTGTCCGACTATTTGTGACCCCAGGGACTGTAGCCCACCAGGCTCCTCTGTCCATGGGGTTCTCCAGACAAGAATACTGGAGTAGGTTGCCATCTCCTCCTCCAGGGGGTCTTCCTGACCCGGGGATTGAACCTGGGTCTCCTGCATTGCAGGCAGAGTTTTCACCATCTGAGTCACTGGGGAAGCCCAGCACTACCTCCTAGTCTCACGCAGAAAACCTTACCTAGGTGGCAGCACTTTGCCCAGAAGGTCCAGGAGGAACAGCAGGTGGCAGGGTGGGTTCTCCTCAGTGCTGGTCTCGTCCTGACGCCGGGTTTAGGGTAGAGCTAGGCGTTGCCTGATTTCCTGTGACTCTGCCAGCTCATGCTGTCCACCGCGCTCCCTCCGAATGTGAGCATAACCACACTTAGGGTCACTAATTACAGCCATCATCACAAGAATAGCCCCTGCAGACTTAACCTGATGTGGCGATAGGGTTTGGCCTGGGAGGGGCCCGGACTTTGCTGACTGTCTGCAGGACCCGAGCACGTCCAAGGGCCATCCTGAGCCTCAGAGTTTTTGTCTCTCAAGGGGCCGTGAACTGACGGCCACCCCAGGCTTCCAAATGACGTGACGCAGTCTGTGCTCAGCACCCCTCTGGGCTGACCACGGCGAGTGTTTGCTCCGCAGGGAGGACTCTGGGGGGCAGCTGTGAGGCTCTGCACGTCTCGCGAGTGACTGTTCATCTCAGCGGATGCCCGGGCCCTGCACCCTCGTCCCGCGTTACTTCACCTCTTAGAAGCAAATGTGAAGGAAGAATGCTGAGTCGCATGGGAGAGGAGCAAAGATGCTTGGGTATCCTGACTTAGTTCAGGCCAGACCCCTCGCAGACATCGTGTCATGAGGAGGAGTCAGGGTTCTGCTTTCTGTTCATCTATTCATTCAGTGAGTACCTCCCAAGGTTGATGCATTCTTTTACAGGGGGTGATTTTTTTTAAGCTTAAAATTTTTTTAAAAAAGTTTATTTTTCTTCTTTGCTTGGCTTCAGGGGCCTTTGTTTCAGCACACGGGAGCTTTAGCTGTGGCACGTGGGATCTGTTTCCCTGACCAGGCGTTGAACTTGGGTCCCTGCCCTGGGAGTGTGGAATCTTAGCCACAGGATCACCAGGGAAATCCATTAACTTTTATTTTTAATAAGCAGTGTATGTATCTAAGTTTTGCAACGTACTGATTTGGTAAAACATGCATAGTGCAGCGATGACCATAGTCAGGCCCATGAACAGTCCTCTCAGACGATTCTCTTTTCTTGCGTGTGTGGCGAGAACACTTGAAACTTCCTCTCCCGATAGACTTCCCGTGTTCAGCATGGTTTGATCAACTACAGTCACCATGCGGGCTGCTAACGTCTAGACTGGCCATCCCAGAGAACTGCAGCTCTCTGCCCTTTGACCTCATCTTCCTACTTCCTTCACCTCCTTGCCCCTGGCGGCTACCGTTCTCTGGATCCGACCTTTTAAGTTTCCACATACAAGCGAGACCAAGCAGACGTTTTCTCTCTGTGTGCAGTGTGTCTCAGCACAGTATCCTCCGGGTCCACCCCTGATGTTGCAAATGGCAGGGCCTCCTGCCTCCTGGCTGGATAATATTCCTTGTGCGCCCACAGGCACCTCGTGATGGGCTGTTCCCTTCCCTTGGCTCTCGCCAGTAATGCTGCGTGAGCCCGGGAGTGCGGGCGTCTCTTTGAGGTACCCGTTTCCCCTTCTTTGGATGAACGCCCAGGAGAGGGGCTTCACGGCAGGTCTATTTTTAGTGTCTCGAGGAACCTCCATACTGGTTCCCATACGATGCTTCTTTCAGTGCCGGCTGTTGTTGAACGTGGAAAATCCGTCCCCAGGGGCTTGTAGTTGTATGTTTACAGAAGCCACCGTCCAGCTCTCGATCTTGGCCACTCGGAGAACGTGTTGCTGATCTGGTTTAAACATTAGTCGCTACCATCTGTTTCTCAGACTGAGCCGAGGGAGGGTGCTCTGGGGAGGATGTGGGAAGCTTCCCTCGGCGCTCGTGGCTTGTTTTGCTGTTCATTATGCTCTTTCATTCAATACTACCTCTAGTGTTAGTGGCTCAGTCGTGTCCGACTATTTGTGACCCCAGGGACTGTAGCCCACCAGGCTCCTCTGTCCATGGGGTTCTCCAGACAAGAATACTGGAGTAGGTTGCCATCTCCTCCTCCAGGGGGTCTTCCTGACCCGGGGATTGAACCTGGGTCTCCTGCATTGCAGGCAGAGTTTTCACCATCTGAGTCACTGGGGAAGCCCAGCACTACCTCCTAGTCTCACGCAGAAAACCTTACCTAGGTGGCAGCACTTTGCCCAGAAGGTCCAGGAGGAACAGCAGGTGGCAGGGTGGGTTCTCCTCAGTGCTGGTCTCGTCCTGACGCCGGGTTTAGGGTAGAGCTAGGCGTTGCCTGATTTCCTGTGACTCTGCCAGCTCATGCTGTCCACCGCGCTCCCTCCGAATGTGAGCATAACCACACTTAGGGTCACTAATTACAGCCATCATCACAAGAATAGCCCCTGCAGACTTAACCTGATGTGGCGATAGGGTTTGGCCTGGGAGGGGCCCGGACTTTGCTGACTGTCTGCAGGACCCGAGCACGTCCAAGGGCCATCCTGAGCCTCAGAGTTTTTGTCTCTCAAGGGGCCGTGAACTGACGGCCACCCCAGGCTTCCAAATGACGTGACGCAGTCTGTGCTCAGCACCCCTCTGGGCTGACCACGGCGAGTGTTTGCTCCGCAGGGAGGACTCTGGGGGGCAGCTGTGAGGCTCTGCACGTCTCGCGAGTGACTGTTCATCTCAGCGGATGCCCGGGCCCTGCACCCTCGTCCCGCGTCCCAGCACGTTTGCCCGAGCTCCCACAGGCCGAGGAGGGAGGAGACATTGCCCTCGTGTCTCACTGGTTTCCTGAGGGCTTCCCAGGCCCACCCATCCTCTGTGGGCTGTGTCGTGGGCCTGGAAACTGGGCAGATGTGTGGCGCACCTGCAGCGACCCCCTGACGTGGGGGTCTGGCCTCCCCGTGCCGACCTCCTGTCTGGTGTAAATCCCTTCTGAGCTCTGTGTCTGGCTGTGTCTCATTCTTGCCTTGATTCTGAATTTGGTGTCACTACGGGGTTTGGTGGGCCTGGTCCTTGTGGGGTGTGACTCCAGCAAGGAAGAAACCCAACGTGCCACCAGTGAGATTATTCAAAAACAACCAGGAAGCATCACCGACTCGATGGACGTGAGTCTGAGAAAACTCTGGGAGATGCTGAAGGACAGGGAGGCCTGGCGTGCTGCAGTCCGTCGGGTGGCAGAGAGTCGGACACGACTGAGCGCCAACAAAGTGCTTGGTTGAATAAGACGCTGGTCTCTTGGAAGGAAGACTGAAGTGGAAAAAGGCAACATTTGGAAAGAAAGCTGTCAAGATCTCTTGCCAGCCCAGCCCTAGAAGGTGTGATGGTGGCAGATCGCATCTGGGAACAGGGGGTTCACCTGCAGGGCTGGCCTCGTCCAGCCCGTGGGCGCCAGGCTGGCCGCTGAGGCGTCTCCTGCGCCGTTGTCCTGCAGAACCACCTCTGCGTTCTTTGCAGCCCAGCCAGGTGCTCCTGCTCGAGACTCACCTGCTTCTTTCTCTCCTCCAGGCTTTGCTGGAGAGCGTGTGGCTGTTCAGAGTGCCGCCTGGGACACCTCGGGATTCTCTGCTCTCTGAGTGCTGCTGGGCCAGTGGGGTGGCCCTGGCTCAGCGCTGAGAGCCGTGCCAGGCTTGGAGAGCTCTGCCTGGCTGGCATGAGGAAGTGCCCTGGGCAATGACCGATGGCCCCCGGAGGAGGTCAATGCCACCTCTCAGGTCCTGCCAGACCGGGGCTGGGTGACTGCACAACCTCTTTGTGCTGGCCACATGTGCAGGCACCCCGTCGGTGGGCTTCTGCACACCCCACCTGCTGCTCTTACTGTTCGCGTGGGCTCTGAACGGGCTCGTTTCCCTGGGGCACCCGGCTGTGGAGACTCAGCTGCAGTGGTTGTCGGAGGTTTCCCTGAGAACCGGCAAACTGGAGATCCAGGCTTAGAAGCAGCCGGACCACACGGCGGTCCAGGCAGGCTCACCGTCGCCGGGTTCTCTGGCCTGGACACCGACCCCTCTGATGGTGTGTCTGATCTGCGGAAGCAGGACAGCCAGGACTGAGTGACTTGGGCTGCTGCCCGTCACCGCCTCCTTCCATAAGAAGGCGTGAGGCTCAGTAACAGTGCCTGAGCAGCACAGGGCCAGGACTGCACCATCACCCCCGAAAGGGAGCCTGGCTTGAGCGGAGTCTCTTGGGCAGAGTTATCTGATTGCAAGAAATAGAAGCCCACGTAGGCAGCTCGTGAGCAGGAGGGTTTATTCTAAGGACACAGATGCTGCTCAAATCCTAGCTAAAGCTCAGCCTCGGGGCTCGGGAGGGCAGGATGTGCTGCCTTGGAGGAAAACCTGGGCGGACAGATTAGTGCATTCACTCACGCTGCTTGGACGAGGCTCCAGGCTGGAGGGAGTCCAACTCCTCTCCGCCTCCCTACAAATCTGTCTGGCTCTCTCTCCCCACAGGAGCCGATTCATAGTGGGGTGGGGATCACGGCCATTGCAAGCTAGCAGATCAGCTGGCTCTCACCAGATGCCTCAAGGTGGTGAAGATGCCCACGTGATTGTGTTTGAACCTGAACTTGTCACTTCTGCTAGCGCCGTGCACCTGCAAGGCTCAGGATGTCAGGAGCCTCTGGTCCCTGACTCAGTGTGTGTTCATGAGCCTCAGTGAGCTCCAGGGGGACAATAGGCAGAGTGGGGGGCTTGGCTTGGAGACAAGAAAGCGCCCTGGGCATCAGGGGCGTTTTAGATTTTCTCCAGTGGGAAAGCATGTAAGGTTTTTTATTTTATTTTTGGACTTCTCTGGTTTGGAACATGCACTTTTCAAACTTACACCTTAAAGCAAGGTCTGCATGAGAAAGTGAAAAAAAAAACCAAAATAAATAAAAGCACTCCCTCTGTCCCCACTACCTGGAGGGACTGGCGGACGTTGTGAGGGCCTCGGGGCTGCTGCACCTGTGCTCAGGTGAGGAGGGGGATGTGTGTTCAGTCATGTGACTCGTGTAGAGCAGTCGTGTCAGTGACGAACCAGACTCTGCCATACGTGCTTCTATTAGAATAGGTGTTAAATTTAATTCTGCCTAAAGATAAAAGAAGTGAAATAGGAGGGACTGCTGAGGCTCAGATGAATGTTTCTAATTAAAAGAGATTTAACACACAGTGATGCCTCCGAGGTGGGGAAAAATAATTGTGAGATTCCTAAGGTTGGAGCCTCTTGATGAAAGCCCACCTTTTCACCTTTCTGTGTATCAACTGCGTCTATTAGGAAAGATGACGGATATGGGTTGCTGAACCTCCTTTCTCCTTTCCCAGGCTTCAAACTTGCATCACCTATGCTTTTAACGTCATCAAAGCTGCTGTCACGTCCATTCACTCTGGAAGGGACCCCCACATCTGTGTGGTCTTGTCCATGAAGACTGTTGCATCCCCAGGTTATTTAAACTTGTTTTCTGATCAGCTGGACGTGTAGCCAATGATTCTTTTCCTAGAAGAACCCGACTGCAATATTCCCCAA
Organism: Litocranius walleri; assembly: GCA_006410535.1. Classification (NCBI taxonomy): domain Eukaryota; kingdom Metazoa; phylum Chordata; class Mammalia; order Artiodactyla; family Bovidae; genus Litocranius; species Litocranius walleri. Next base: position 2,543,038 of record SJYG01000250.1, on the reverse strand, counting down.
GGTCTTGGGAGCTTGGAGTGTCTATCTCTCTCTGTTTACACTCTGCATCTAGGGTGAAACTCCTCGGCGAATTCTCATCATCTCTGGCCTCCAGGGATTGGAGCGAGGAAGACCTCTCTCTTACCTTTCCCTCTGGCTGGACTTGGTGATGGAGCAGGTGCCCCAGAAGGGCTGGGCGGTGACACGTTCCCTGGTCCTTTCCAGGTTGGGGGTCGGCCTCTGGTCTCCGCCCTGGACAGCCGTGTTGGCCCCGCCTCCTGTCCCTGAGAGCTCTGTGCCTGGTGACCCCGCGTCTCCCGAGCTCTGGTTTTGGCCAAGAAGGACCCTGGGCCAGTCTGGTGGCTCTCGATGAGCTGGTGAGTTATCTGCCTACACGGTCCAGAGTCATCTCTTTAAGCCTGCAAGCCAGCACCTTGAGCAGGACGTGTCTCGGCGTAGATCGCTCGGGTCATCTCATCCTGAAGCACCACATGAGGTTCTGAGCGGCAGATCCGCAGGCCTTCTCCTCTTCAGCCTGCCTTTTGTCTTTGCTCCCTTCCCCGCTTCCTCTGCCTCCCTCACTGGTCAGTCTTTTCTCCGTGTCACAGATTCGGTGTCAGTTGTTACCTCCTCGATGTTCCGACTTTATATAGGATTTCTGGAATGATGGTGTTTTCGGTCAATTTATTTCCTGAACCTGCAATTTCCATTCTCATCTTTTCTTGTTTCGGAATCTTGCCTTTGAGTCACTGTTTCCACTGATTTCATGTTCTTGTTATGCCCTTCGTAGGCAGGACACACCGGGGACAGCTTCTCTGTTCCGCGGGGGGCCTGTGCTCCCACGCGTGCCGTTTACCTGTCCTTCACAAACAGGGTCTCCGTTCCCTCACTTGCTCTCCCTATTCCCCTGGCCTCTCTCCCAGCCTCCTCCCTCGTCCTTTGTTTCCAGACTTCTGCCTTTAGCTGGCGCTGGGCTCCTGGGCTGCACATTTGAAGTGCAGTGCTGACGCCAGCCACGCCCGAGACCAACCAGGTCGGAATGTCGTTGGTGAGTCCAAGTGTGTGTCTTTCTAAATCTCTCCGGCTGTTTCCAGTGTGCTGCTCAGGCTGAGAACTGCTACTCTGATGTCCCTAGGAAAATCAGAAAATAACCAGTCATGTAAGGTTAACCCTCTGGTGGCACCAGTGGTAAAGAATCCACCTGTAAAGCAGCAGATTCGACCTCTGGGTCAGGAAGACCCTCTGGAGGAGGGCATGGCAACATGCTCCAGTATTCTTGCCTGGAGAGTCCCCACGGACAGAGGAGCCTGGGGGGCTACAGTCCGTGGGGGTTGCAAAGAGTCAGGCATGACTGAGAGACTTAGCACACAGCGCTGGGTGGGGATGACCGTGTAGGAAATGCTCTGAGTTGGGGACTTGCCTGTAGGGTCTGGTGAATGTCCCTTCGTGCAGAGCAGTGGTGTGGCCGGGACGGGCGGTAGGGGGAGGGCGTTCTTCTCCTCCCAGTCTTCCTGGTTAAATGGACCATTTGGACCTTCTTGAGGTCCTCCTGCGGCCTGGAGGCCTTTCATGGGAAGCAGGAGGTACTTGCTTTGCAAAACACCTCTCTTTGCTTCCAATGATATATCTGCAGGAAAAAAAAAACAAAAAACAAAAAACATATTTTCCCAAGCCAGCACGGGTTACATTTTCTAGCTTCTACCAAAGCCAGTGCCTGAGCCATTACTTTAAAACCAAACCGTGAATTGTTCATTCCTCACTAATTCCCAGACGGAAACTGTGATTTTTGTTTACTCTGCTAGAAAACTCATGGAAGGAATTTTAAGCATTCTTTGAAAGCTGTAGAGATGAGTTGGGGATGAAATGATCACACGGATTTTAACCAGTGACGTCACTTTTAAAAGCATGCCATTCAGTGGAGGGACACGGTGGTGAACGAGGGGTGATCTCCAGCCACTGGGAGAAGGCTCATTTCATTGGACGCGTCACTCGGAGTGAATTTGTGGTCAAGGAACCATTTCGGAGCCAGGTAAAGCCCCGTCTCAGTGAGCAGCGTTATGATTCAGGGCACCCAGGGTGTACTGAATATTTAATTTGACCGAGGAATTGTTTGTGGTGCCAGCGGCTCACCTGGAAGGTCGAGCACTGCTGGGTCGCGTCTGACTGCGGCGGAGTCGGGGCTGGGCGGCCCACGTGGCAGAGCATTTTCTAAGGTTAAGTGAAGCCAGGACGGCGGCAGCCGCCCCGCGGGAACCAGAGGGCGCTCAGGCTGCAGCAGCCAGCGCGCGAGACCTGCTTGGTTCAGCCCGCCAAGAAAGACATGGCAACCCACTCCCAGTATCCTTGCCTGGGAAATCCCACGGACCAGGAGCCTGGCGGGCTATGGTCCCCGGGGTCGCAAACAGTCAGACGTGACTTGGGACTGAACAGCAAGTGTGTTCCCTGGCGCTCAGGCTCTGATCTGTAAAGCGGGCGGGGGGCGCCTCTGGCTCCACCTCCAGCCGCCCGGGGCCGGGGGTGTGTCTGACCCGCGCATGGAGATGATGCTCTGCTTCGTGCAGGGCCTCTTGGGGGTCTCCAGAGACCCCCTGCTTCCCTTGTGTGCAAGGTGTCCTCCTTCACATCCCTGTGCTGCCAGCAGCCGCGGCAGGCGCCCGCCGATTCTGAGAGAGCAGCTCGGGTGGGCTTGAGGGAAAAGCAGGTCCTCCCGTGTATCAGAGTGGATGTGCGTGGGGTGAGCAGGCTGCAGGCAACACTTCAGAGCAAGGCCCCTCCTGGCCTTGGGTCCTGAGGCCCGCAGCCTCTCCTGCTCCCAGAGCCCCTCCTCTGTGTCGAGGGGAGGGGGGAAGGTGGGGAAGGAAGGCTGGAGTCGGGGGTGGGCAGGACTGTCCACTGTCTGCAAGCTGGGGAATGCAAACGCCCTGTGCGGCAAGGCTGCTGCCAACTCCAGAAGCAAAGTGCTGTCCTTTAGAGTTAAAAGCAGAGCTTAAAAAAACAAGAGTTTGAAAAATGAGACTTTCAGACTTAATGGAAGGTACTTTTCAAAGAGCTGCTCACTCAACTCACAAATCGATGCCTGTAGAACATTTCTGTTTTTCAGGGTGATGTTTTGGAGTCCAAATACCAGTGATTCTGTTCCTCAAGCTTCTGATGAAGCCAGGCATTGTGGGGGTGCCAGAAGCCGATGAGAGCTGCGTCCCCTGTTCACGGAGTCAGAGGGCAAGAGGCAGAGCCTGGGCAGGCTGTGCACACACTGTAGCTGGAGTCCAGGGTTCATCTAGACCAGGTGTCGGCTAATAATCATTGTTAATTAAATGTCGTGAGGGGCTGGGCGTGGTGCGTCTCTGTGTTCTGCTCCCGCTCCAGGTGACAGGTCTGCACTTGTCACTCGGCTGTTTTCTCCACTTTCAGGCATGTCTGAATGTTTCTATGAGAAGCGGAGCTGAGATCGATTACCATATGGATAGAGAAATAGAGCCTGGCCTGGAGACAACAGAGGAGAAGCGTTTTCTAGTCTGAATCACACCTCGGCGCGCTTTGCTTTTCTTCTGTGGGGTGCAGAATGGGGCTGGCTGTGGGGCTCTGCTGGAGGGCAGGCGAGCTGCGGGGCTCAGCGAGGACAGAGGTGAGTCCTCCCAGCCTGCATCTGCTCCTAGGTTCCAGCCTGTCCAGCGCGATCCCAACAGTTGTGTCACAAGAAGGCACTTTTACGGGAGGCCTTCGTGTGTGTGTGTGCATGCACACAGGTGTGCAGATGTGTGTAAGCACACACGTACGCTTGTATTTGTGTGTACACATGGGCACACGTGTAGCTGTGTAGGCGTGTGTTTGCATACCTCATGTGTGCACGTGTGTGTTTATGTGTGCAGCCATGGGAACACAATTAGGCAGGCACAGGAGTGAGCACACACGTGTGCATGTGCTCTGCGAGCACACACATGTTCACACACGCACATGTACACACATACACAAGTTCATGTGGGGCTGTGCATGGAGGTCTATGCATTTGTGTGCCATTATATGAATCTTGTGTAATGCCTGCTGTGCGTGTGGATATGTGTCTGTGCACATGTGTGCACAGGTGCCTGTCTGTGTGTGCACACACATGTCTGTATACGTGTGCGTTTGAGCATGTGTGTGCATGTGTGGATTTGTGTCCATGAGTTCAGGCACATGTGTAGGAGTACAGCCGCTCTCCAGGGCCATCAGAGAGCTCGCCAGGCTTGCTAGGTGACCAGCTCCAAAGGGCAAACTCGTTATGAACTTGACGAATGTGCTTTTCTGACAAATGGCAACTGAAGATTTAAGTGTGGAGACAGCGGCCTGTGGTCCTCATCTACCTCCCTACCTTCAATTACCTTCCTCATGTTAAACACAGCGGGGAAGTAAGCCTGCCCCCTGCCCCTGCCCCGTCTCCCAGTGGGGCGGCTCGGGCAGCTGCTGCTCCTGGAGCGCCTGTTGCGTGCCAGGCCCTGGACAGGGCTCAGACCCCGTAGAGCCAGCAGCTCGGTACCCCCGAAAGAGCAGGCGTCACCATGGGGCAAACCAAGCATCAGGGAGACCTGGCGGGTGGGCTTCTCGGGGTCAGGCCACTGACCTGGAAGCGCTTCCCTGCAGCAGGGCCCCGTGGGGGTTTGTGGGAAACACATGGCTTGTCCCGACAGGACCAGCGAGAAGGCGGAGGTGGCTCAGGCAGCAGGTCAGATGGGTGCGTGTGTGGGCAGGGCTGCAGCGCCCGGCAGGGTCCCGGATCAGCCTTTGGGTGTGGTCAGCCCTGCTGTGCCTTCTCCCTGGGGGCACATTCAGCTGCCTTCTCAGCTGCTGAGACCCTCGGTGTGGTCTCTCCTGGGGAGCAGCGGCCCCTCTGCACTGTCGCCGAGCTGGCCGTGTTTGCAGGGACCCTTGGAGAAGGAAATGGCACCCTACTCCAGTACTCTTGCCTGGAAAATCCCATGGATGGGGGAGCCTGGTAGGCTCAGTCCACGGGGTTGCAAAGAGTCAGACACGACTGTGGGACTTCTTCACTTCACTTCCTTCACTTTGTGGAAGGCAGTGGCAGGGTAGCCTCTCCCTTGATCAGCGGGATTCAGAGTCCCGACCAACAGCTGTCAGGAATCCTGTGGGCAGGCATGGGCACACACATTCATGCTATTCCTTGCTGGAGGGACTGAAATCCTTGGATCTGGAGCCCAGAAGGCCCTCTGTAGTTACATGAAGCCCCCAGGCCCAAGGGAAGGGCTAGGAGTGCTGCTCAGAGTGAGCCCACCCAGGCCCACCCCTAGGCTGACGCAGGCAGCCCTGACTCAGAAAAAGATGGACTGCAGGCGAATCCTCCCTTTAGGCACATGCTCCGCGGCGGTCTGCTCCGCCATCGTTTGTTGGCGTTCCCATCTTGAAAGTGTCACAGTGAAATGCAGCGACCACCAGCCATTTGGTGCGGCTTCTCTCCTGGTCCAGCAGCCACAATCCCAAGACCGGCTCCTCGGCAGCGCCACCCTGGTCACACACTTCCCGCCTGGTGTGGGCCTGGGGCCCAGCTCCAGCCCTGGGAGCAGCCTCGGCTTTGGTTCCTGAAGGGACACGGGTCTGGCTCGCGAGCTTGCTGGCGGTGACCAGCAGGGCTGCCCTGGCCTCCGCTGGCTGGACGCTCATTCACCACTTGCTCATGTCTGGGCCTCAGCCTGTCTGTAAGGTTCGCTGCTCTCAGAGGAGCCTATTGGCAGGTGTTGGACCCTCTCCTGCTCACATTCCATCTGTGGGCAAAGGAGGGTAAAGAGGGAGAAAGGTATCTTCTGCAGATTCATCTAGAAAACAACCCTTTGAATTACAGCTTTGTTAGCACAATGTGTAGAAAAGAGGGATTTTTAAAATCAATCTGCAACGTCTCAGCCCCTGTGCCTTTCCCCCCATGATTCTAGAATCCCTGTGCACCAGAAACCGCCATCCTGAACTTCCCTTGGAGTTTCCTTAGATTTTGGGTCTCGGAATTGAAGCAATACTGTGTTCCACGGTACCATTTATGAGTTACTGATGGCATCTTATCAAAGTAAATCACATCATTGCACAGTCACACAATCCGATGATGTGTGTCTATCGCCACTTTGTTGCTGGCGGGGACCGCGCACAGCCTGTCGGAACCGTATGATAGATCCCAGGGGCAAGAGAGCTTGCTGAAGAGGCAGGAAATTCAGCTTTCAATAAATATATTAGGTCATTACAACTTGTTTATGACAGCAATTCGCTTGGATGATAGAACGATTTCCTGTTTCATTTTGCAGGACACTTTGATGCCTCCTGCGGACTTCCCTCCGTGCTGCGGAAATGCACACTCCCACCGTGAGTACTCAGCACTCAGTCCCGACTTTGCCCTTTCCGGGTCGGCCATGCAGAGGACACTGTTTTCAGGGCACATGGCTCTTGTCCACTTCAGGAGGCTGGGGGCCCAGTTCTTTCCAAACCTGTGGCAGAAGTGGGACTTGGAGAGTTTGCTGCCTTGTCCCAGCTGACCTGAGGGCCTCCCCTCTGTGTGACTCAGAAAGGCCTGGAAGCAAGTGTCGGGGATGGGAGGCTGGTGGCCGCTGCCCAGCCTGGGGCATCTCTGCTTCCAAGGTGGCCGCACTGAGCTGGGCAGGGGTGGGCAGGGGCGTCGGGCATGTGGGCGGGAGGCAGGGCTGGTGGGTGGACACTGGCTGGTGAGCGCCCTTGGGATGTGGGCACTGGGGTGATTTCCTGGTTTTTCTGGGAGTGCTGAGGGCATCCTGAGGGTATAGCAGAGATCTGGCCTCTGATGGGATGAAGGATGGTATGGCGTCAGGCCCCCTGGAAGGCTGTGGGGAGTCATTGCCTCTAGAACTGCAGTTGGCTCCAGCCTAGGGTTGCCAAGGGGTTCAGGAAGGGTCTGTGGCACATCTGGCACTTGCCCTGTGTGCCTGGCCCTGGTGAGAGCCTGGCAGCCAGGCCAAGAGTTTTCAAAATATTTACTTTTGCTTTTAGCTGCTTTGGGTCTTTGTCGCTGCCCGCAGGCTCATCCCTAGTTGCGGCAAACGGGCTGCTTCCAGCTGCTGTGGGCGGACTCCCCACCGCGACGGCTTCTCATGAGGCAGAGCACAGGCTCCAGGGTGTGCGTGCTCAGTGGCTGTGGTTCTCGGGTGCTAGGGCAGAGCACAGTGGCGTGCACACGGCTCAGGCACGCCACAGCTTGGGGGATCTCCCTGGACCAGGGACTGGCCCCGCATCCCCTGCATTGACAGGCGGATTCTTAACCAGCGGACCAGCAGGGAAGCCCCCAGCTGAGGCTTTTGTCTCAGTGTTTATTAAACTCCGGGACTCGGTGATGGACAGGGAAGCCCGACTTACTGCAGTCCATGGGGTTGCAAAGACTGAGCGGCTGAGCTGAACTGAACTGATCTTGAGGAAAGAGACACTATTTCCATCGTTCTCCAATGTTCTCTTGGTCAGCCATGGAATAGTTTGTTCAAACAGCAAGAATTTAACCAGATCCTGTTTATTCAAGATGGCAAATTTAGTTCCTTCTTTGTGCTCACAAGGCTCATTTGTCCTGAGTGAGATGGAGTTTTGCTCCCAGAAAGGTCCGATGTGAGCGAAGAGCCTGCAGTAATCAGAGCTCGGTGGTCCAGCGGTGTCTGTGTTGCCCAGGAGCAGGACTGGCCCCGGGTCTGGAGGGACTGCTCTTTCTTGGAGAAGTTGCATCTGCATGTGTGAGGCTGTGATGGGTGGTTCCCGCTGGGGGTGTTCTGTGAGTGGAAGAGTCCAGAATGAGGCACTGCCCTGGGCCCGGGTCCGGGAAGAGGCTGCGGTGCCTCCAGTCATGGTTCAGACTCCAGGAAGGGACGGTTCAGTCTGAGCCGCTTGGCTGGCTTGGGCACGCCTCTTTCTCCAATGGCTGTGGGCTTTCTGGGGCCAAGGGGTGTCGGGAGGACGTGGTGCCCCAGGCTGTTGGCAGCACCCAGTGTGGGTCAGGCCTGTGAGGGGTCAGGGCTGATGCCCCGTCAGACCTCGGCTCAGTCCCTCGCCTGGGGCCTCTCTCAGCCTGCCTCGGTTTCCTCGGCTATGAGCTGGGAACGTCAGTGGCCCACACCGCACGGGTTTTTCCTGAGGCTGAAATGAGGTACACTCCGTGACGCGCTTGAAGCAGATGCCCGCCGCCCGCTGAGTGCTCCGGGGACTGAGTGCTCTGGTTCCTTCTCTTCGATGTGCATGAGGGTCTCCTCTGACCCAGGGTTGCCCTTGTTGAGTTTGGCTGCCGTTCTTTCATCCCGGGATATGGACCAAGAGCACTGCTGTTCTCAGTGATGTGTTGGCTGCCAAGGGCTTGGCCAGTCTTTTTAAGGAGGGAAGATTAAATGCATTTATTCATATTCATAGTGAAGTTGCTCAGTCCTGTCTGACTCTTTGCAACCCCATGGACTGTAGCCCTCCAGGCTCCTCCGTCCATGAGATTTTCCAGGCAAGAATACTGGAGTGGGTTGCCATTTCCCTCTCTAGGAGATCTTCCCAACCCAGAGATTGAATCGTATTATCCTTTTCCAGGTGTGTTTTGGCCCATCTTACTATTTATTCTTCCATATGCAACTTAGAATAAACCTCCGAACCGCATGTTGGGGGCCGGCTTCTTGGGGCTTGGGAGGTCTTGTAGATCTATTTGAAGAGCTGAGTCTTCTGGGACTCTGAGGTTTCCTAAGGCCATGCTTTGCATCTCCACTTCCCAGGTCTTCTTATTTCTTTTCAATAAAATTTTATAATTTTCCCCACAAGAGATGTGAATATTTGGTTATATTTATTCTCAGTGTTAGTCATTCAGGCATGTCTGAGTTTTGTAACCCCATAGACTGTAGCCCATCAGGCTCCTCTATCCATAGGATTCTCCAAGCAAGAATAGTGGAATGGATTGCCATTCCAATATTGCCTTTGGAGAATCCTTCTCCAAAGGATCTTCCCGACGTAGGTGGCCAAAGTACTGGAGCTTCAGCTTCAACATCAGTCCTTCCAGTGAATATTTAGGGCCGATTTTCCTTTTAATAGCTGGGGATTAATTCCCCTTCCCATTAGTGTGGGCTGGGTTACTTATTTCGTTCCAAAGAGTCAAGTTGCAATGGCCACAGGCACCTCCACGAGGCGAGGCATCATGTTACAGGAGGGGAAGGAACCCCAGGTCCCCCCCTCCATCATCACCCCCAGGACCACTTTTCCTGACTGTGGCATGAGGGTGGGGTTCCAGATCCCCACTGGGTGTCCCGTGATGCCTCACTAGGTGAAGGGTGGAGTGTGGGGGACCCTCATCACGTCTCCCTGTGTGGTCCCCATGAGAGGACCACAGAGGGCTGGGGAAAGCAGAGGATGGGAGTGCAGGCTGGGGATGGGCAGCTACTGGAAGCTGGCCAGAGTTCCCAGCTCTCTTGGGTCTCCTCTGACACCACCCAGGGAGGGGAGGTTACTGCCCAGGGTGGGCGGAAGTTGACCTCGCCCCCCTTTGGCTTTTGCTGGCTTGGGTGAGGGTGGAGGTGGTGGAATCTGTCCTGTGCTTGGAGAAGAGTTGTTCTTGTCTAACCATTTTCTGGTTGTTTTAAAAAATAAAAAGCTTTTTGGACTCTAAGGGAGAGGGAGAGGGTGGGATGATTTGGGAAAATGGCATTGAAACATGTATACTATCATGTAAGAAACGAAGTGCCAGTCTATGTTCAATAAAAAAAAATAAATAAAAAATAAAAAGCTGAAATATAGTTGATTTTCAGTGTCATGAGGGTTTCAAGTATACAGTGAAGTGATTCGGTTACACACACACACACACACACACCCCCCAAGTGAAAGCGTCTGATGCTCAGTCATGTCTGACTATTCGCAACCCCATGGGCTGTAGCCCACCAGGACCCTATGTCCATGGGGTTTCCCAGGCTAGAATGCTGGAGTGGGTTGCCATTTCCTACTCCAGGGGATCTTCCTGACCCAGAGATCAAACCTGGGTCTCCTGCACTGCAGGCAGATTCCTCACCATCTGAGCCTCCAGGGAAGCCTCCCATATCTCTGTGTGTGTGTGTGTGTGTGAGACCTGCTCCAGACTCTTTCCCATTGCAGGTCCTTACAGGACACTGGATGAGCTGCGCAGGAGGCCCTTGCCGTTTGTTTCTTATGCAGTAGTTTGCATCTGCTAATCTCAAACCCCTCATTCACTCCTTTCCCCACTGCCCCCCATCTGATAACCAGAAGTTTGTCTTCCATCCTGAAGGGCCCTCTTCCTGGCCCTTAACCTGCAGGGCAGCCCTAGATGGGGCTCCCTGTTGCCTCTGGCTGGCGTTTCCAGGAGACTGGCTTGCTTGGTGCTGAGTCTGGATGTCTGCAGCAAACAGGGGTTGCAGTCCATCACCCCGATGCCCTTCATCTCCTAGAGCCCTGCACCGGCCACCCCTGCCTGCTGACACCTCCTCACCTGGCCTCAGACGCAGTGGCCAGGGCTGTGGTCACTCTCAGCAGGAGGACCTGCACGTCTTCTCCATCTTTTTGGATGTGGAGATCCTTGAGTTTTTAATTTTAATCATCCTATTTTTCACTTCTAGGGGTTCTATTTTTTTTCTCCAACTCTGCTCTTTGCTTCCGTCTTTCTCTTTCATTTCTTTAAAGTATCAGTTGTGATCAGCTTTTGCCCGCCTGCCTCCATTGGTCTGGATGGTTCTCACTCATGAGATTTATCTCCTTATTTGGAAGACAAGCCGCTCCTCTCCCTCGACACTGGGGGATTCTTTGAGAAGGTGTGTCGAGATTGATTTCCTCCAGAGAGGTTCCACATTTACCTCTTCCTCTTGTCTGCTCTATTGCCACGAGGCACCAACTTAATCTAAATTTCCTGCGTGAAGTTTTTGGGATGAAGCATAGAGGCAATTCGACAGCAGACATATAAGCAGACTGGCCTACGGTTTTCAGGGAATTTTTCTCCTTCTCCCGTGTACGGGCAGAGACAAGTATGCTCCCGCTGTCTTCTGCATGTGAAGGGTGATTCTTGCCTATACTTAATGTGGACGGAGCCCTCCAGAGCCCTATCTTCACCTGGGAAGCTCTCTTTAGATTCTCCAGTGGTCCTTGGGTTTCCTGTTTGGCCAACATATCAAAATAACATCATTCATTCACCATTCTGAAGTTTCCCTGGTGGCTCAGCGGTACAGAACCCACCTGCCAAACCAGGAGACACTTCAGTCCCTGGGTCAGGAAGATCCCCTGGAGAAGGAAATGGCAACCCACTCCAATATTCTTGCCTGGGAAATCCCATGGACAGAGGCTCCTGGTGGGCTACAGTACATGGTGTGGCTAAAGAACTGAACACCACTTAGCAACTAAAGAAGGGAGATTCCCTGGTGGCTCAGATGGTATAGAGTCTGCCTGCAATGTGAGAGACCGGGGTTTGATTCCTTTGTCAGGAAGATCCCCTGGAGAAAGAAATGGCAACCCACTCCAGTATTCTTGCCTTGAAAATCATGGACAGAGGAGCCTGGTGGGCTACAGTCCATGGAGTCGCAAAGAGTCAGACACGACTGAGCGACTTCACTAGCAACTCAAGAACAGCAACAGTGTACCATTTTAATTGTTCGCAAGACAAGGCCGAGCTAAAGCCTGTCCTGTCGCGCTGCTGGAGCTAGGCTGGCAGGTGGTGGATGTCAGAGGTGGACTAGCAGGCTCAGGGGTGTCTTGAGCAAAGCCTGAAGTGTGGGACCATCCAGGGAACCTGGCCCGGCCCCTTGGCATTGCTCTGGGATGAGAGCCTGGGAAGAGTGGAGAAAGACTCGGAGACTAGGCAGGGGAGCCTGGAGGCTTCGTAGGACAGAGGGCACAGAGAGGCGATATTCGTGAGGCAGGGGAGAACTAGGGGGTGAGGCCTGGGTAGAGGTCAGTGGGGAAGTACGGATGGAAGAGTGAGCTGAGCGGGAGCGGGTGAGGTGCTGAGATCGGGAAGGAAGGGAGGACCAGGTCAGAGGTGCTGTGCAGACACAGTAGGGATGGGGACTGAGCAGGTGATTAAACTGTGGGTGACGTGTTGTCAGAGGCAGCTCCGAGAGTCTGGTGAAGTGATGGGGGGAGGCGGGAGAGGGTGGGGTGAGTCACATCTTCCAGGAAAAGAAAACCTGGGGGGAGATCCCACCCTGCGTAGGCATGGGGTGAGAGGCATCCGTTTGCACTGGTGATGTTGACAGGGAGTGCTCTAGAGCTGGAAGAGAGGCGAGGACCCCAGGGGCTGGGCTAGGGGGGACCCCCCATTGCGGTGAAGCTCGAGGCTGGGTGGTCTCATTTCCAAGGGGGAGCAGGTTCCTTGCAGACTGTGCAGCGGGACGCACGGACACCACCCCTCTCCCCCTCTCCTAGTGGGGCCAGACGTGGGGTCGGTGGAGGGTGAGGGCAGGGCTGCCCGCCTTACCCCCACGCCTGCCTCTGTGGGCCCGCCCTGGGCTGGCTCTGTCTGTCCTCTGCCTCATCTTGGAAGCTTGTTCATGTCTCTCCACCTGCCTGGGGCTTGCAGTCCCTGAGGAATTCAGGAGTGGGCCCTCTTCGATTTCCTTTTTTAGACCTTGAGTCCAAGGTGGTTGTTTTTTTTTTTTTTAACTTTTGGCTTTCCTGTCTCCCTGTTATGAAACCCATGTCCTGCTCCTCCCTGTACAAGACATGGAGAACCAGAGGCCAAGGGGGCAGGGCTGAGGACATGGACGTCCTCATGATGGGGTGTGTGGCTGGGGGAGGGGGAAAACTCCCAGCAGGACCAGGTGGGCTCTGCCCTCAGAGCCATGACCGGAGCCTCCCAAGCTTGTCTGACTGCTGGACAGATGACCGGAGTCCATCGCTATGAGGGGTGATGCCGGGGTCCAGCCCCGGTGGATCCAGGGTAATTCGAAGGGGAGACGGAGTAGGCATCCTAGGAAAAAACTTATTTAATTACAGATATATAGAGAGGTTAGAAACAGATAGTGTAGTAGGAAAATTAGTGGAGAAAAAGAGGCTGAATAACTTGGTTTACGTGGAATACCAATCACCACCTACATAGGCCACAGGTGTCTTTCTGTTCTCCCGAAGGAGAGGAGGCACTGAGGCCTCCCTGGTCTGATCTTAGAAGCCCAGGAAAAATTAGCAGGCTTGGTGAGTACTCACGTACAAGATGGGAATTCAACCAGAAGGGGAAAGAACGACACGGGGGAAATCAGTCTTTCTAGAAACTGATCTGATTTCTTTATTTTTCAGGTTTGCTTATATACTTTTTGTTATACATAGGGATGAATACAGAGTCATGCGGGGGTCAGCAGACCTGACCCTTGTCACAATCAGGTGCTTCATATAAAATTATACAAAGATCTTATGGGTTTTACATCATCTTCTGGCCATGAGGCCTGCTGACATTTTATGACCCTTTCTGATAATGGTCAGTCAACCAGAAAACTTATTTTTTCCAGGGGTGATTTTTTTCTTAAACCAGGCACCACCCTCCAAATAAAGTTGCATTCCTATAGGGTGAGGGTGTAATGTGTTACAACTAAGAAAGGAATTTACTTAACCTAAGGTTTAACATGATTAATCTTAAAGGTTAATACTTATTTCTCCTATATGCTGGTTATATTCATTATAAGGACAAGGAATATGGAGATTTAGCAGCAAACATCAGCCCAACAAATGAAAACCCTTCATCAGTGTCTTAGTAGTTAGTAGTTTGTTGCTCAGTCGTGTCCAACTCTTTGTGACCCCTGGACCGTAGCCCACCAGGCTCCTCCCTCCATGGGATTCTCCAGGCAAGAGTACTGGAGTGCGGTGCCATTTCCTTCTCCAGGGGATCTTCCTGACCCAGGGATTGAACCCAGGTCCCCCGCATTGCAGGCAGACGCTTTAACCTCTGAGCCACCAGGGAACATTTTTTCATAGCAAGGACACAGTGATTTATACCAAAGTACAGTGGTCTATAACAAAAGAGAAAATTCATTAATTCAAAAAGTCTAGTATTGCTAACATCAAAAACTACTATATTTCCTTTTCTATATTTCAAATACATTGATTAACATATTCCCAGGTGCCTAAGGATATGGAGGCCTGGCGGCAAGCATTGACTCAGCAATGAGAAAAGGCCCTATGCTAATTAAGACTTTCAAAATACTCCAAATTCTCTGTGCTGTTTATGGTTGAGAGGTTGTCACACAAGCTAGTCTGTCAGCAGAGAGGTTTGACCTGAGACACCCTTGTCACACCCAGGGCAGGGAATTAGCAGTAATGATTGGCACAACAAATGAAAAAACCCTTCACCAATATAATTTCTAATCAACCCACTATACTATACTAATAATCTTCTAACTTCTCAAAAGAGTCTGTATTTAGAAAGTTTAAAGCACCTCGTGCCTCTCACGGTTGGGAGGCTGTAAACAACCACATGTGGCCGGACAAACCTGCTCAGGCAGGCTAGAGAATCTTCAGAGGAGTTTGTAAGTTGAAACACTCTTGTCACACCCAGAAAGTTTTATTAACTGGAGCTGCAAGTTAACTCCTTCTCCAAGAGAGGTAATGGGGGTCAGCCCCCTGTATAGCCAGAGGTGTAGGTGAGAGCATAAGACAGACTCTGGTTTGGGGGGTAGATGCTCGGGAACAGGGGGTCTCCTGAGGCTCGATCCTGCCAAACCCTCCTTCCTCATGACCTTTGCCGTGGGCAGAGTTCCTCACGCTGGCTCCCGGCAGGGCAAGACCGCGAGACAGTTTGTGATGGCACCTGTGACCTCACGGGACCTCACCTCTCCTGGATTCCAGTGAACCCAGCTCCTGGTGGTCCACGCATGCTTGTCCAGCAGGCTGTGCGGGCACCTGCTCCCCAGCTGGCCATCTGGGTCCATCAGTGGCCGCGGCAGCTGCCCAGGCCCCCTGGCTGGGCTGACCCACTGCCCCAGCCCTCTTCAAGGCAGTGGGCCTGGCACCGTTAAACTGTGGTTACGAGAGAGTGAGTGTTGGGGACACAGTCCTCCCCAGGATTTGGGGAACTTTTCACCGTGATGGACGGTTTCCAGAGTCCTTGATGAAATACACGCCCAGGTCTGGAGACTAGGAAATGGAGAATGACCTGGGCCCTGCAGACTCCTCGGTCCAAGCAAAAAAACCTCGAGGAGGAGCATTTCCTTCATGTTGTGGAATCATGCCCTCCCGGGGGAGAGGACAGAGGAAGCCTCAGTTCAGTTCAGTCACTCAGTCGTGTCCGACTCTCTGTGACCCCATGGACTGTAGCACGCCAGGCCTCCCTGTCTATCACCAACTCCCAGAGTTCACTCAAACTCTCGTCCATCGAATCGGTGATGCCATCCAACCATCTCATCCTCTGTCGTCCCCTTCTCCTCCTGCCTTCAATCTTTTCCAGCATCAGGGGCTTTTCTAATGAGTCAGTTCTTTGCATCCGGTGGCCAAAGGACTGGAGTTTCAGCTTCAGCATCAGTATCAGTCCTTCCAATGAATATTCAAGACTGATCTCCTTTAGGATGGACTGGTTGGATCTCCTTGCAGTCCAAGGGACTCTCAAGAGTCTTCTCTGACACCACAGTTCAAAAGCATCAATTCTTTGGCACTCAGCTTTCTTCACAGTCCAACTCTCACATCCATACATGACCACTGGAAAAACCATAGCCTTGACTAGACGGACTTTTGTTGGCAAAGTAATGTCTCTGCTTTTGAATACGGTGTCTAGGCTGGTGGCAGTTAGCCTTGGCTGTGTGACCAGGTCTGGCCAGTAGGTTGGTGGAGGTGGTGTCACTTCCAGGCAGGGTTGCAGGTGCTGTGAGAAGGGCCTGTGTGTAGCCTGGGGGTGGGAGTGGGGGGTGGGGGGTGCTCTGTGCTGCCTGCGGTGGCTGGGGTCTTCAGCCTGTCCACCCCTGGGTTAGACCCCAGCTTTTCTGGACTGGCTTGTCAGGCTTTATAAGCACGTCCTAAAACTAACAGTATTCCTGATCCGTAAGAGCCTTCTTCATTCCTCCCATAGAGTAAGTAAACTGTGCATCCGTTTTCTGGCCTTTCCTCCTGGTTTGCTTCTGAAACGTCACCTGCTGATGGATGAAGCCAGGCTTCCGAGGCTTAAATGACCTTCCCTGTCAAGTCTGTGCACTGTGAAACGCGCTCAGTTTGTGGAACTTGGTTATTTAGTTTGTCCTGAGGAAACGAGTGTTATATCAAGCAAAAAATCCAAAATGATTAGAGCAAACGGTAGTCTTCTCTTACAGCGGAAAACGCCTCCAGAAAATCGACTGATCCTTGCGCTGTGTACGAGCAGGAATTCTGTTCCCTCGACTCTTACCAAGGGAGCTCTCAAGTTGGAGAGAAGGAAGAAAATACACCACTTACTCTGAAATGCGTTTTTTTCTTTTCCAGGGGAAAATTTAGCAGCTCTGATGGTTATGCTGCTTTTCTGTAAGAATTTTTTTCAAGGTATAATACATTAGACTTACCAGAAGCTTCCTGCCACAGCGAGTCTGCATAAGGAAGCAATGATTCTCATTTTATTTAATTCTCACCTGGAGTGATGGCCAGGCTGAGGGGAGGAAGCGGGGAATAGGATAATAGGAAAGAATTTATTGAGTTCAGGTGTCCTGACATTTGCCTCTCATGAAATTTCCCTTCCTGCTTCAGGGAGAAATAATTTTAAAATACTGGTAACAGTAAGCAGCCTTTAAGAAAACTCAATACATATTTAAAAGTGAGGTTTTTTTTTTTTTTTAAAGCCCAGAACTGCAATTTGGGGTTGAATTATTGGATGACTCTTTTTCAAAAGCCAAAATTCCCCGGTCAAGGGCAATTTGCTTTTTCTGAAGTGCTTTATGTGAAGGTAAGAGGCACGTAGACACTAAAACCTCTGAGAAAACAGGAGACGGGAGTGCGGATGACGACATGTGCTTGCTTTGGCCCCGGTTGGGTGCAGGTGTGGAAAGTGCTGGCGCTGTCCTGGAGGTGCTTCTGCCTCCTGGCCGCTGGTCGTCAGGGCGAAGGCCCCGGGGCAGGGAGCTCCCGGCCTCAGGTGCGCATGTGGACTGCCCCCGACCAGCAGGGGCCTTTACCCCCAGGGAAGCTCAGAGAGCAGAGAGAGTTGTTTCTGATGAGATCCCTGGGAGGAGGCTCCCAGGGCACAGGGGGCGCCTGGGAAGGGCTGTGGTTCTGTAAGGCCAGCCTCACACCTTTACCTGGGCGGGGGCTGGCCTCCCTGGGGGCAGGCTTGGGTGCAGCAGACTAGTGAGGGAGCAAGTGCATTCCAGTGGGGGAGGAGCTGAGTGCCCCTCCGAGTAATCCGATGGCGCATGACTCGGCCACTAAGACAGACCATGTACAGCGACGTGGACGGACCTAGAGACGATCGTGCTAAGGGAAGTATGTCAGGCAGAGAAAGACAATTCTCTGACACCACAGTTCAAAAGCATCAATTCTTTGGCACTCAGCTTTCTTCACAGTCCAACTCTCACATCCATACATGACCACTGGAAAAACCATAGCCTTGACTAGACGGACTTTTGTTGGCAAAGTAATGTCTCTGCTTTTGAATACGGTGTCTAGGCTGGTGGCAGTTAGCCTTGGCTGTGTGACCAGGTCTGGCCAGTAGGTTGGTGGAGGTGGTGTCACTTCCAGGCAGGGTTGCAGGTGCTGTGAGAAGGGCCTGTGTGTAGCCTGGGGGTGGGAGTGGGGGGTGGGGGGTGCTCTGTGCTGCCTGCGGTGGCTGGGGTCTTCAGCCTGTCCACCCCTGGGTTAGACCCCAGCTTTTCTGGACTGGCTTGTCAGGCTTTATAAGCACGTCCTAAAACTAACAGTATTCCTGATCCGTAAGAGCCTTCTTCATTCCTCCCATAGAGTAAGTAAACTGTGCATCCGTTTTCTGGCCTTTCCTCCTGGTTTGCTTCTGAAACGTCACCTGCTGATGGATGAAGCCAGGCTTCCGAGGCTTAAATGACCTTCCCTGTCAAGTCTGTGCACTGTGAAACGCGCTCAGTTTGTGGAACTTGGTTATTTAGTTTGTCCTGAGGAAACGAGTGTTATATCAAGCAAAAAATCCAAAATGATTAGAGCAAACGGTAGTCTTCTCTTACAGCGGAAAACGCCTCCAGAAAATCGACTGATCCTTGCGCTGTGTACGAGCAGGAATTCTGTTCCCTCGACTCTTACCAAGGGAGCTCTCAAGTTGGAGAGAAGGAAGAAAATACACCACTTACTCTGAAATGCGTTTTTTTCTTTTCCAGGGGAAAATTTAGCAGCTCTGATGGTTATGCTGCTTTTCTGTAAGAATTTTTTTCAAGGTATAATACATTAGACTTACCAGAAGCTTCCTGCCACAGCGAGTCTGCATAAGGAAGCAATGATTCTCATTTTATTTAATTCTCACCTGGAGTGATGGCCAGGCTGAGGGGAGGAAGCGGGGAATAGGATAATAGGAAAGAATTTATTGAGTTCAGGTGTCCTGACATTTGCCTCTCATGAAATTTCCCTTCCTGCTTCAGGGAGAAATAATTTTAAAATACTGGTAACAGTAAGCAGCCTTTAAGAAAACTCAATACATATTTAAAAGTGAGGTTTTTTTTTTTTTTTAAAGCCCAGAACTGCAATTTGGGGTTGAATTATTGGATGACTCTTTTTCAAAAGCCAAAATTCCCCGGTCAAGGGCAATTTGCTTTTTCTGAAGTGCTTTATGTGAAGGTAAGAGGCACGTAGACACTAAAACCTCTGAGAAAACAGGAGACGGGAGTGCGGATGACGACATGTGCTTGCTTTGGCCCCGGTTGGGTGCAGGTGTGGAAAGTGCTGGCGCTGTCCTGGAGGTGCTTCTGCCTCCTGGCCGCTGGTCGTCAGGGCGAAGGCCCCGGGGCAGGGAGCTCCCGGCCTCAGGTGCGCATGTGGACTGCCCCCGACCAGCAGGGGCCTTTACCCCCAGGGAAGCTCAGAGAGCAGAGAGAGTTGTTTCTGATGAGATCCCTGGGAGGAGGCTCCCAGGGCACAGGGGGCGCCTGGGAAGGGCTGTGGTTCTGTAAGGCCAGCCTCACACCTTTACCTGGGCGGGGGCTGGCCTCCCTGGGGGCAGGCTTGGGTGCAGCAGACTAGTGAGGGAGCAAGTGCATTCCAGTGGGGGAGGAGCTGAGTGCCCCTCCGAGTAATCCGATGGCGCATGACTCGGCCACTAAGACAGACCATGTACAGCGACGTGGACGGACCTAGAGACGATCGTGCTAAGGGAAGTATGTCAGGCAGAGAAAGACAAATTCCATGTGACATCACGTACATGTCCTAAGTTGTGACATGAGTGAATAACTTAGATTGGATTCATTATCTCAGATTCGTAATTTATAAATCTAAAGAATAGTACAAATGAACCTGTTTATCAAACAGAAACAGACTCAGAGAGAGAGAGAACCAACTTATGGTTGCCAAAAGGGAACGCTAGAGGGGGATAAATTAGGATTAAGGGATTATGTGGCTGACAGAGGCACATGATTATATGTGAAATAGATAAACAAGGGGCTTCACGTATAGACCAGGGGACTACGGGGCTTCCCACGGGGTGCTAGAGGTAAAGAACCCGCCTGCCAACGCAGGAGACGGAAAGAGACGGGCGTTCGGTCCCTGGGTGGGGACAATTCCCCTGGGGGAGGGCATGGCAGCCCACTCCCGTACTCTTGTCTGGAGAATCCCCTGGACAGAGGAGCCTGTTGGGCCACGGTCCGGGGGCCCCAAAGAGTTGGACACGCCTGAATCGACCTGGCACGGGAGGAAACGGCATCAATATCCTGTAATAACCCACAATGGAAGCACAGATCCAGACACACACGTGTGCCCAGACCACTCTGCCGCACGCCCAAAGCTGGCACAGCCCTGTGAATCCACTCTGCTCCCATTAAAAGCGAGAGTCGAACTTCACAGGCTCACCTGCTGGAGGCTGCTGACCCCTGTTTCTTTGCGGCGTTTGCTTCATTTAAGGGCTTGTGACTGACATCTCTCCCAGCCCAGCCCCTCTCCCCGCTACAACAGCCACCAGACATGAAATCCGGCTGCCCCGCTGGGCCCATGGGCTGTGGCTGGCCTTGCAGGCCGCAGGCTTTGGTGGGCAGGGAAGGAGGGAGGGCGGTTCTGTAGACGGGAGGGTGCTGGAGAGGGGGCCGGGGCGGCTGGAGGATCTTGAGGGAGAGGGGGCAGAGGTGTGGGCACACGGAGGGTGGTCTCTGCAGACCTTGGCCTGCTGGGGACCTTCCGGCAAACCCGGGTGCTGCATTGCGGAGGTGCCCTCGAGCGGCCCCAGGGCCACGGGCGCACCTCGTTACGGCCCGGCAGCCTCTGCTGTCTCCCTCCAGAGCGGAGCCTGGCCTGTGCTCTGCCCCGAGAAAGGCGGGGGCTCTGTGTGCCGCCCTGGTACCTGCTGGCCTCGTCCAGAGTCAGGGACACAGAGCCTTTCCCGAGCTCGAGCTCCGTCCAGCTGGGGCCCACCTGCGGTCCGCCAAACAAGGCAGCAGCGTGCCCTTGGGCCTCCCGGGCCACCTCCCAGCAGTGAGGCAGCAGAATGAGAGTGAAGACAGAAAGAAGCCTGGGTGGCCGTCTGCCCCATTCTCTCAAGCAGCTGTTTGATCATAGCAGCTGTGTTGTTCTCCAGCGTCAGTGGCTGAAAAGCATGCCCGGGTCTGCATCCATCGGGCTTCTATGCTGATTATTTCAATTTTCAGTTTCAATGCAGCATTCACGCTTTTATTTGAACAGCAGCGCTGCTCTCTGCCTTCGGCAGAGGGCCGCCCGTGGCAGGCGGTGGAGGGCCCTGACCCACAGCAGACCCAGTTGCGCTGGAGCCATTAACAAGTCAAACAGTGGGCTCCCGTGAACCCCCAGCTCTTGTGCGTGTCTGGAGCAACTCTGTGTGATCTGTGCGAAAGCAATCACCAGGGCTGGAGCGTGACTTCTCCAGCTGCCCTGGGGTCGGGGCTGTGAGAGCCGGGCGTCCTGGGCAGGAAACAACGCGAGTCCCTGGCCCCTGCCCTGGCGGTCTCTGGGTCCTTCCCGATTGGAAGCTCCTTTGTGTGTTGTGAGCAGCTGCTCTGTTTGCACCAGGGCAGGGCTCGGCTGGCCCCCTCTTCAGGTCCTCCCCCCTCAGGCCCCGCTAGGAGGCAGTGGATCGGCCGTCCAGCCACCCCAGCGCCGGGCCCCAGGGGCCGGTGGGCTGACGCAGTCACGGTTGCAGGCACCTGTGCTTTAAGCCTGCGGACTCATTTCTCAGCTGTTCACTTTGGAGCAAATCTTGGGCTGGACTCAAAATTAATTGGGACGTTTTCGGAGAAGTTTGGACCGGGGATTCTGGGGGCTGTGATGGGTTCATAGTCAATGACTATCCTACTCACTAGTCTGCCTTCCTGGGGCCTTCTGCATGTCCTGGCTCAGAGGCTGGGCTGTGGGGCTCCAGGGGGCTGGGTGCTTGTGTTTCGTGGTGGGAGGAGGTGTGGGAAGCAGGCCGTGGCTGGGGCTGCCCCTGGGGAGGGACCCAGCAGATGTCGTCCCAGGGCAGTGGTGACTGCTAGATGGCCAGGGAAGGACAGCCTCTGGGATGCTGCGAAGCTTGTGTCCTCCCCCTCCTGGTAGCGGAAAACAGGGGCGGTCTGCTAGCCCTGCCCCCAGGGCCGTGTGGTTCTGTGCCTGGAGGAGGGAGCATGGTACCTTCCCCCTGTGAGAATGGCATTGGCATGAAACCTGGACAAATACAGCTTTACTGCTCTTTAGCAGGGTAACAGCTGAACTCTTCAAGTAGAGTTTCTAGAATTTAGGGTTTCAGTATATTCAGAAGTAAAGTCTTATTTCATTTTTGCAGCAGGAAACTGATTACAATTATGTGACTGTCTTACCGATGACTGATCATACGTTCTAGCACCAAGCCCTCTCTTGACACAGTTCCCATCTCTGAGCTCAGGTTTATGATTTTGTCAGTGACAGTGATCAGTCCTTATGTACCTTAAGGACACGCGAAATATAGCATCTTAGGATCCGCCTTATTAACACGTGTCTTTACTGGCCTGGTCAGAGGTGGGTCAGCACACGCCCGTCTCCCTGAACCGCAAGCCCCACTTACCCAGCACTTCAGGGCTGTGGCTTTTGAACGATCTGTACCTGTTTCCCAGTCACCAGTGTGGCGTGGTGATCCAGAGAGGAGACTCTGGGGTCAGATTCTTCCGGTTCACACCCGGCCCTGCCCAGCCGCGACACGTGGCCATGGCAGGCTTTCGTCTACACCTCTAGCCTATGACTTGTGCAGTGCAGTGATGCTAATACTTGTGACTCAAAGCCTTACTGTGAGGATAAAGTGAAGTAACACAGAGTACTCAGGCCAGTGTCCAGCACAGCGAGAACTTAATAATAAATCCTGACTATTAGGACGGGGGTCAAAAGACCCATCATACATACGATTCTCTAGACTGACGTCTGAAAACTCAAAGCTTGGAGGTGAGCCCAGCAACCGCAGAGATTGCTGCCGCGTTCCCACACCTGGGGGTGGCTGACGAGGCTTGGACTGACTGCCGAAAACAGTTACGAGAGCCGGGGGAGGAACCTGGAAATTCCATCTGAAAGCACGGGGGGGCTTGTCAGGGTCCAGGGGAGGACAGAGACTCAGAAGGATGAACCTGCGGTCTGGGGCCGCTTTGACCTGGGGGTGTCTGCAGCTTCTGAATGTGTGGTTGCAGCTGCTGGGAAGAAGCCAGGCGAGTTTTCACCAGGTGCTGCGGGCTGGGAAACCAAAGCATAAAGTCCAGTTTTGATAGTGGAAGAATCAAGTCATGATCTGCAGGACAAGCATGAAAAGAGTTGTGTGAAAGTATTGAATGAAAAAATGGGGACTTCCCAGGTGGGGCTAGTGGCAAAGAACCCACCTGCCAGGAGGCGTAGAAACAGGGGTTCAGTCCCCAGGTCGGGAAGATCCCCTGGAGAAGGACATGGCCACACGCTCCAGTGTTCCTGCCTGGGAAATCCCGTGGGCAGAGGAACCTGGTGAGCTGCAGTCCGTGGGGTCACACAGAGTCAGAGCAGACAATAAATCTAAGAGACGGCACAGAAGAGATACGGAAAGAATTAGGGCAGAGAGAAAGCCAACAGCTGAACCTCCCTGGCGGCTTGGATGGTAAAGCGTCTGCCTACAATGTGGGCAACCCGGGTCTGATCCCTGGCTCGGGAAGATCCCTTGGAGAAGGAAATGACAATCCACTCCAGTATTCCTGCCTGGAAAATCCTCTGGATGGAGGAGACTGGTAGGCTACAGTCCATGGAGTTGCAAAGACACAACTGAGAGACTTCACATTCACTTTCAGAAAGCCAGCAGTGGGGCTGTGCATTCATTCCAAATAGACCGGCCACCCTGGGCTTCGGGGTGAGACCTGAAATGTTTACAACTCAAGCAAAAGAGAAAGCAGAAAGAGGAGTCCACATAGACTAGCTTTCAACCACCTCAGCCTCTGACTGGATATCAGATGACTGACAAGACCACCTACAGAAGGAGGAAAGGACGCACTCTGCAAGGGAAACTACATCACTACAGTGCTTTCTGCTGTTTTCTCATGTGCAGAATTTTACATCTCAGGAAAAAACACGTACACAGAGCAGCCAGTGTATAAGGAGATAAGACATAATGAAAAATCAGAAGAACAGAAGGCAAAGCAGACATGTGTGGTATCCAGGAAACAGAATGATCAGAAATGAAATAGCATTATCAGATGCAGAATTTAGAAGAGCCACACTTAATGACTTAACATGAATAAAAGATAGGAATGAAAAAATTGACACAGGGTTAGGAACTATTAAAAAAAAAGAAAATGATTAATTCCAGAGCCAGGCTATCCAGTAAGTGCAATTAGCCACCAGGGGTTGAGTCTAACAGCACATCAGACGCGTGAGGAAAGGACCAGGAACCCCGAGAGCGGGTCGGAAGGACACATCCAGGCTGTCACTGAGAGACGGAAGGGTGGAAAAAAGTCATTCCCAAAGTGGCCAAATATTAGGAGGGGCTATAGGAGAAAGGGAGGAAAGAATGGTTGAGCACTGGCGCTTCGTCACGGCTGAGGAGATAACATTATGAAACTGGGGCTCAGGAGACGAGAGTGGAGATAGGAAAAGACGCTAAGTGATGAATTCAGGGAACGTCATCAAACTTCGGATCAATATAAAAACAACCACAGTCTATCAAAACTGCCAAAATAAAAAAAGAGAAACCTTAAAAGGAGCCGAAAATGACCTCCCTCCCAACACACAACCTGCAGAGAGCCAATGGCAAGATCGGCAGCTGACACTGAACACACTGATGGAACTCAGGTAGCAGCAAGAAGCAAAGCTGAACGCGCTCAAGGGAAGAAGCTGCCTCCAGACTGCTATGAGCTGTGGCTGCGTCTTTGAACTATGAAGGCGAATAAAGATGTTAAGAGAAGTGAAAAATCAACAGACACAACAGTGGAAGACATGCAAACTGTTATTATGCAAGCAGAGAGAAAGGCTCCCAGGTGGGAGTCTGGGGATACAGAAAGGACTCATGAGCAAACAAAGCAATAGTTCAGAAGCTGCAAGCAGAGCTTCCGCGTGGCCCAGCAGTCTCACTGCCGGGCACATGTCTGTGGAAGACAAACATCCCAGTTCAAAGAGATCCGTGCACGCCAGTGTTCACAGCAGCGCGATTTACAGCATCCAAGACATGGAACCAACCTAAGTGTCCGCTGACAGATGAATGGATAAAGCAGACGTGATGTACATACATACTCACACATATGTTCAGTGGAATATTACTCGGCCGCAAACAGTGAAATAACGGCATTTGCATCAACCCTGTTGAGATTATTGTGCTATGTGAAGAAAGTCAGAGAGAAAGATACATACCGTATGATATCACTTATGCGTGATATCTAAAATATGGCACACAATGAACCTATCTGCAAAACGGAAACAGACTCACAGACACAGAGCAGAGACTTGTGGTTGCCAACGGAGGGAGCGGGGAAGGAAGGGCTGAGAGTGTGGTCGCTGAGCAGATGTCAGAGTTTTATGTGTCGGGTGGGCAGACAACAAGGTCCTCCTGTGGAGCACAGAAAATGATAGTCAACATCCTATGATGAGCTGTCAGGAAAAAGAACACACAAGAGAACGTATAGACGTGTATAAGAGAATCACTTTGCTATACAGCAGAAATTAACACCACATTGTAAATTAACTATATTTCAATGAAAAAATGTGGTTTGTTTATGACCAAAACTCATGCCTCAGACTCCACTGTTGAACCTCCTTTTGGAAACACCAGTGTTGATGGGCGTTTAGGTTGCTTCCATGTCTTGGCTATTGTAAAGAGTGCAGCTATGAATACAGGGGCGTGTGTAACTTTCTGAATTAGGATTTTGTCTGACTGTCTTCCCAGGAGTGGGATTGCTGGATCACATGGTTATTCTCTGCTTAGTTTTTTTTTTTTTTGAGGAACCTCCATACTGTTCTCCATAGTGACTGCATCAACTTATGTTCCCATCAACACTGTAGAAGGGTTCCCTTTCCACCACGTCCTCTACAGCACTTTTATTTGCAGTGTTTTTAATGATAGCTGTTCTGATCAGTGTGAGCCGGTTTAGATTTGCATTTCTCTAATAAAAAGCCATGGCAAGCCTAGACATAGCAAACCTAGCACATTAAGAAGCAGACACGTCACTTTTCTGACAAAAGTCCATCTAGTCAAAGCTATGGTTTTCCCAGTGGTCATGTACAAATGTGAGAGTTGGGCCATAAAGAAGGCTGAGCACCAAAGAACTGATGCTTTCAAGCTGTGGTGTTGGAGAAGACTCCTGAGAGCCCCTTGGACTGCAAGGAGATCCAACCAGTCCATCCTAAAGGAAATCAGTTCTGAATATTCACTGGAAGGACTGATGCTGAAGCTGAAACTCCAATCCTTTGGCCACCTGATGCGAAGAGCCGACTCATCGGAAAAGACCCTGATGCTGGGAAAGATGGAAGGCAAAAGGAGAAAGGGGCGACAGAGGATGAGATGGCTGGATGGCATCACTGACTCATTGGATATGTCCGAACAAACTCCAGGAGACAGTGGAGAACAGGGGGACCTGGCGTGCTGCAGTCCATGGGGTGGCAAAAAGGTGGACACGACTTAGTGGCTGAACAGCAACAATAATTACTTTAATGATGCTGAGTTGAGCATGTTTTCATGTGCCTGTTGGCCATTTGTATATTTTCTCTGGAGGAATGTCTATTTAGGAAAGACAGTTTTTACTTTTAATAATCTTAAATTTATTCACACATATTAGAAAATGCCTGTATTCCGTTTCCAGTATAAGGTTTTGGAGTTTTAAAGAATAAATTTATTGGGTAATTCTGGGTAGCTGAGGCAATGATGACTGCATAAATTGAAAACACCCAATATATCCCTGTGTGCCCCCAAGAAAAGTAAAGAAGAATAAGAAGCAAAGCTGTGCAAAACCAGTGTCCTCAGCATAACTAGAAGACAGAGAGGGGTCGACTGTCAAAATTCCCGTAATTAGGAAAAGAATCCCTGAACGCAGTGAGCTGATTCCCATGCTCTTCATGCCTTTGCAAAGAGTAAGCACAGCTCGCGGAGCAGCGGGACCTGGTGGTGGGTCTGAACTTGATGTAAGGCCACTGCTGGAAAGAGAAAGTCACTCTCAGTATGAAAATACAAAGCTTTTTGCTCGATCAAAGTACTTGCGACAGAGAAGAGACTTAAAAGTGTGCCCTGGATGTGCAGAAGCAGCTTTGAGAGGTAAATGCTCTGGGAAGAGTGAGGGGTTAACAGAAGGAAAGGTGCCCTATGAATACGACACACGAAGGGAGAAGGAAGTTGAGGGAATGTGGGCTCCTGGGTGAAAAAAATACATAAAAGCGCATGCGCTCCTTTCTCCACAAAGAGAAAACAATCCGTTCAGCAGAGGCCCGCACTTCACCACACTGACAGCAAGCAGAGAGGCAACTAGGCGTCTTGTAAACCCCTCTAAATCTTCACCCCTGGCTTCATAAATGCGGAGGCACAGACTATCTGTACAAAGCTACTAGGAAAAGGAAATAAAACGTGGGACTTCAAACAATCAATGAAAATAAGACCAGCTAAAACGATATGAGCAAAGATAACCTCCAGAACAAAAATGAAGACTGTCATAACTGCCAAAATAAGCAAAATAGAAGTAAAAGAGCAAAGAAAACGCATCAGTTAAATAACAAAACAGCAAACATAGTCTGTACAGCAATTAAGAGTCTCGAATGCTGTGTTATTTCAACAAGTGGTGCTGGGCCAACTGGATGTCCATGTGCACGAAGGCACATTTAGGCCTTTGTCGCATCATTTGCAACAATTAATCTGAAATGGATCACAGAGCTGAATGTCAGATCTAAAAGTACAGGATTTTTGAAAGAAAATTTTAAGGGAAATGTGTTCATGACCTTGGGTTAAGCAGAGATTTCTTGGATAAAATGCCATACGCACATCCTGTGAAAGAGGAAATGAAAGTTGGACTTTTAATAAAGTCACCTCCAACACACCAGCAGGTAAACACACACACCGCAGTGGCGGAGGGCAGCAGATGAAACAAGCATCATGGGCGTGAAGATGGAGGAAGACCCCGCTGGGCTGGTGGCGAGGGCAGCCCGGCCACTGCTTTGGAACATGGTTTGCCTGTTGATTAGAAAGCCAGACACGTATCCACCATAAAAGCCCACAGTTCTGCTCGTGGGTATCCATTCAGGAGAAAAGACGACATATGTCCACACGACGCCTTGTACGTGAATGTTTATGAGCGTCACTCATAAAAGCCAGAAAGCGCTAGGGACCCCAGCCTCTACCAACTGGTGAACAGGTAAGCAGAACGTGATACATGTCCAGTGTTCAAAAAGAAAGACGAAAGACACACTGGTCCTTACCACAGTATAGCTGAATCTCCATAACATTATTCTAAGTTACAAAAGACAGGTGGTCCCATTTATCTGAAGTATCCAGAAAAGGTAAATCTCTGGAGACAGGAAGTAGGTCCGTAGTTGCCTCTGCTCATGGTTTTTCAGTCACTCAGTCGTGTCCAACTCTGCGACCCCACGGACTGCAGCACACCAGGCTTCCGTGTCCTTCACCATCTCCCGGAGTTTGCTCAAACTCATGTCCATTGAGTCGGTGATGCCATCCAACCATCTCATCCTCTGTCCTCTTCTCCTCCTGCCTTCAGTCTTTCCCAGCATCAGGGTCTTTTCCAATGAGTCAGCCCTTGGCATCAGGTGGCCAAAGTATTGGAGCTTCACCTTCAGCATCAGTCCTTCCAAGAAATATTCAGGATTAGTTATCTTCAGGATTGACAGATTTGATCTCCTTGCAGTCCAAGAGACTCTCAATAGCCTTCTCCAATTCCACAGTTTGAAAATGCTCAGTCTTCTTTATGGTCCAACTCTCATATCCATGCGTGACTACAGGAAAAACCATAGCTTTGACTACACAGACCTTTGTCAGCAAAGTAATCTCTCTGCTTTTTAGTATGCTGTCTAGGTTTGTCATAGCTATCATTCCAAAGAGCAAATGTCTTTTAATTTCATGGCTGTAGTCACCATCTGCAGTGATTTTGGAGCCCAAGAAAAAAAAAATGTGTCATTGTTTCCATTGTTTCCCCATCTACTTGCCATGAGTTGCTGGGATCAGATGCCATGATCTTAGTTTTTTGAATATTGAGTTTTAAGCCAGCTTCTTCAGCCTCTTCTTTCACTGGCAGAGTTGCCTCTGCTAAGCATGGAAATAGTGAGTGAGTTGAAATGGGCATGCAGTTTTGAGGGTAATGGAAATATTTGAGAGTTGGATTGTGGCATTGATCAGATAGCGCTGTAAGTTCACTAAAAACCATTGAGTTTTACACTTCAAGTGTGTGAATATGTGATGTGCAACTTATATCTCAATAAAGCTGCCAAAAATAATATGACAGAGCTTAAACCAACTATATCAGTCTTATCTGATATAAATAGGTGAATGGGTTTAACTCACCATATAAGAGAAAATGATTTTCAATTTGCTTCAGAAAGAAAGTCTCAAATATGAGCTGAAACGCAAGAGACATCCCTAAAGCTTCAAGGATGATGAAAGTGATGACAGTGATGACAAGTGCAGCCATGGAAACAAAATAAAGCCATTAGACCGAGGAGAATTCCAAACACAAAGCATTAGATGGATGTAAAAGAAAAAAACAACCATTTTACAGCTAAAAGTCACTATTCACAATGAAGTCATCATCATTATGAATATTCGTTTTTCTGAACAGGTAAACAACCACCTTTAAAGGGCAAAAGCTAGAAGAGACTCAAGGAGACTTACATAGGAAAGGAAGATGCTGAGATGTCACTCCTAGTACGAGATAAAGAGGTGATGACACAGTCAGAATGTAGAGGACTTACACAGCATCGTCAGCAAGGTAGATTTTTGGATATTGTATTGTAATTTACACTCTTATAATCATTAACACATATTCACATAAAACACACGTGAAATGTTAACAAAAACTGACCACTTGTAAAGCTGTGGAGAAAACAGTAGTGAGTTCCATGGAGCAGGAATGTCACAAAGAACATTCTCTGATGACAGTGAAATAAAAGTAGAGTACTAGCAAACAGAAAGAGGCCCTTCCATCAAGCAATTAAAACGCAATTAACTCATGAATTACAGGAGAATTCAAACCAAAAGTACAAAATTCATTAAAAAATGACGATGAAAACACTCGGTATCAAAATCTTTGGTTTATATTTAAACCATGATCAGAGGGAAACATAAAGCTTTAAATACCTTTGTAGATAAAAATAAAAGGATGAAAAGAAAGGAATCAATTTTTTTCCAGAAAGCTAGGAAAAGAACCACAAAATAAACCAAAAAATTGGATGAAACATTGAAGAGGAAGGCAGAAATAAGCAGAGTCAAATATCATGTTAGGGAAATGATATCATACTATAAGGATTTTTTTCATTAATTCAGTGTTGGTATAATACTGAAGAATCCATTAATAGAGTACAGTACATATTAATGGATCTAAGAGGGAAAGATGCGGCTTT
Organism: Litocranius walleri; assembly: GCA_006410535.1. Taxonomy (NCBI): domain Eukaryota; kingdom Metazoa; phylum Chordata; class Mammalia; order Artiodactyla; family Bovidae; genus Litocranius; species Litocranius walleri. The sequence continues at coordinate 2,513,002 of SJYG01000250.1, read as the reverse complement.
TTCTTAGATGCTGGACAAGTCTTAGAAAATTTAATCAGTTCAGTTCAGTTGCTCAGTCGTGTCCGACTCTTTGTGATCCCATGAATGGCAGCACGCCAGGCCTCCCTGCCCATCACCAACTCCTGGAGTTCACTCAGACTCATGTGCATCGAGTTGGTGATGCCATCCAGCCATCTCTTCCTCTGTCGTCCCCTTCTCCCCCTGCCTCCAATCCCTCCCAGCATCAGGGTCTTTTCCAATGAGTCAACTCTTCGCATGAGGTGGCCAAAGTATTGGAGTTTCAGCCTCAGCATCAGTCCTTCCAATGAACACTCAGGACTGATCTCTTTTAGGATGGACTGGTTGGATCTCCTTGCAGTCCAAGGGACTCTCAGGAGTCTTCTCCTGCACTGCAGTTCAAAAACATCAATTCTTTGGCACTCAGCTTTCTTCACAGTCCAACTCTCACATCCATACATGACTACTGGAAAAACCATAGCCTTGACTAGACAGACTTTTGTTGGCAAAGTAATAACTCTGCTTTTGAATATGCTATCTAGGTTGGTCATAACTTTCCTTCCAAAAAGTAAGTGTCTTTTAATTTCATGGCTGCAATCACCATCTGCAGTGATTTTGGAGTCCAAAAAATTAAAGTCTGACACTGTTTCCACTGTTTCCCCATCTATTTCCCATGAAGTGATGGGACCAGATGCCATGATCTTAGTTTTCTAAATGTTGAGCTTTAAGCCAACTTTTTCACTCTCCTCTTTTACTTTCATTAAGAGGCTCTTTAGTTCTTCTCATTTTCTGCAATAAGGGTGGTGTCATCTATATATGTGAGGTGATTGATATTTCTCCTGGCTGTCTTGATTCGAGCTTGGGCTTCTTCCAGCCCAGCGTTTCTCATGATGTACTCTGTATATAAGTTAAATAAGGAGGGTTACAATATACAACCTTGACGTACTCCTTTTCTTATTTGGAACCAATCTGTTGTTCCATGTCCAGTTCTAACTGTTGCTTCCTGACCTGCATATAGGTTTCTCAAGAGACAGGTCAGGTGGTCTGGTATTCCCATGTTTTTTGGAATTTTCCACAGTTTGTTGTGATCCATACAGTCAAAGGATTTGGCATAGTCAATAAAGCAGAAATAGATGTTTTTCTGGAAATCTCTTGCCTTTTTGATGATCCAGTGGATGTTGGCAATTTGATCTCTGGTTCCTCTGCCTTTTCTAAAACCAGCTTGAACACCTGGAAGTTCACGGTTCACATATTGCTGAAGCCTGGCTTGGAGAATTTTGAGCATTATTTTATTAGTGTGTGAGATGAGTGAAATTGTGTGGTAGTCTCAGCATTCTTTGGCATTGATTTTCTTTGGGATTGGAATGAAAACTGACCTTTTCTGGTCCTGTGGCCACTGCTGAGTTTTCCAGATTTGCTGACATATTGAGTGCAGCACTTTCACAGCACCATCTCTTAGAATTTGAAATAGCTCAACTGGAATTCCATCACCTCCACTAGCTTTGTTCATAGTGATGCTTCCTAAGGCCCACCTGACTTCACAGTCCAGGATGTCTGGCTCTAGGTGAGTGATCACACCATTGTGATTATCTGGGTTGTGAAGATCTTTTTTGTACAGTTCTGTGTATTCTTGCCACCTCTTCTTAATATCTTCTGCTTCTGTTAGGTCCATATCATTTCTGTCCTTTATCAAGCCCATCTTTGCATGAAATGTTCCCTTGGTATGTCTAATTTTCTTGAAGAGATCTCTAGTCTTTCCCATTCTGCTGTTTTCCTCTATTTCTTTGCATTGATCACTGAGGAAGGCTTTCTTAACTCTGCTTCCTATTCTTTGGAACTCTGCATTCAAATGGGAATATCTTTCCTTTTCTTGTTTGCTTTTCACTTCTGTTCTTTTCACAGCTATTTGTAAGGCCTCCTCAGACAGCCATTTTGCTTTTTTGTATTTCTTTTCCGTGAGGATGGTCTTGATCCCTGTTTCCTGTACAATGTCATGAACCTCCAGCCATAGTTCATCAGGCACTCTATCTATCAGACCTAGTCTCTTAAATCTATTTCTCACTTCCACTGTATAATCATAAGGGATTTGATTTAGGTCATACCTGAATGGTCTAGTGGTTTTCCCTACTTTCTTCAGTTTAAGTCTGAATTTGGTAATAAGGAGTTCATGATCTGAGCCACAGTCAGCTCCCGGTCTTGTTTTTGCTGACTGTATAGAGCTTCTCCATCTTTGGCTGCAAAGAATATAATCAGTCTGATTTTGATGTTGACCATCTGGTGATGTCCATGTATAGAGTCTTCTCTTGTGTTGTTGGGAGAGGGTGTTTGCTATGACCAGTGCATTTTCTTGGCAAAACTCTATTAGTCTTTGCCCTGCTTCATTCCACATACCAAGGCCAAATTTGCTTGTTACTCCAGGTGTTTCTTGACTTCCTATTTTTGCATTCCAGTCCCCTATAATGAAAAGGACATCTTTTTTGGATGTTCTAAAAGGTCTTGTAGGTCTTCATAGAACTGTTCAAATTCACCTTCTTCAGCATTACTGGTTGGGGCATAGGCTTGGATCATCGTGATATTGAATGGTTTGCCTTGGAGACAAACAGAGATCATTCTGTCATTTTTGAGACTGCATCCAAGTACTGCATTTTGGACTCTTCTGTTGACCATGATGGCTACTCCATTTCTTCTGAGGGATTCCTGCCCACAGTAATAGACATAATGGTCATCTGAGTTAAATTCACCCATTCCAGTCCATTTTAGTTTGCTGATTCCTAGAATGTCGACATTCACTCTTTCCATCTCCTATTTAACCACTTCCAATTTGCCTTGATTCATGGACCTAATATTCCAGGTTCCTATACAATATTGCTCTTAACAGCATCGGACCTTGCTTCTATCACCAGTCATATACACAACTGGGTATTTTTTTTGCTTTGGCTCCATCCCTTTATTCTTTCTGGAGTTATTTCTCCACTGCTTTCTAGTAGCATATTGGGCACCTACCAACCTGGGGAGTTCCTGTTTCAGTATCCTATCATTTTGCCTTTTCATACTGTTCATGGGGTTCTCAAGGCAAGAATACTGAAGTGGTTTGCCATTCCTTTCTCCAGTGGACCACATAAAAATACTCAAGAAAGTAGAAATTGACAGGCACTTTATTAACATGATAAAATATGTATACTTTCGTCCTACAACATATAACTTACTAAGTAGGGAGAGATCTCCCAAAATGAACAGTTAAAGATACCCACACTCTCCACCACTGTTCAACGGTGGACCAGAGGTGAGGTATTAATTGTGCCCTTAAAGATATGAAAAGATTTCGACCTTGTAAAGCAATAAATGCAAATTAAAACTACACCGGGGTACATTTCTCTCTTAATGGATGGGGAAAAATGTGAAAATAAATATCCCACTCTGCTGGCAAGGTTGTGGGAAACATATTTTGCTGACGGGAGTGTAAATTTTTGTACTTTTATGTAAGGGAATTTAGCAAAAGCTGAAAATAAAAAAAACATTCATGTTCTTTTTTTGCCCCAGTAATCTCCATTCTAGAAATTTACACTGATGATACACTTCCAAAAATATAAAAGCACACATTTAGAATGCAATCCTTGTAATCATTGTTTGCAATTATAAAATATGGAAAGCAACCTAAACGCTCCTACATAGGAGGGTGGCTGAATATTCCCTGATATATGCAAACCATGAAGTATTTACTATACAGCTTTAAAAAATAATGAGAGAGGTGTCTATAAACTGTATGGAATCATATCCAGGATATACTATTACGTGGGGAAAAAGCAAAGTGCAGAAGGATGCAGTGTGCTATTGTTTGTGTAAGTAAGAAAGGGAGCAATTAGAAAAGCATACGTGTGTTTGTTCATTTGTGAAACAGACCAACCATACACGCGCAAAGGAGGGTAATGTGGAGGCCCCGGAGCTGGGGCTTCCCTGAGTGAGTGGGACTGGGCGAAAGCACAGGACGAAAAGGGAGCAGGGGGCTGCTGTGTCTCCACGTCCATCTCACTGTTGCCAGCTTCGGAACCATGGTGTATTTTGCTGCTTGGGTCAGGGAACAGTCAAATCAGCAAGGACGGCGGGTGGGGCAATCTGGAACAGAACAGAAGAAAAATAAACTGATTTGCTTTGCAGAAGGTAGCGCACACCCCCATCCGGGCAGGGCGGGGGACACGCGGGAGACTCACCCGGTGGCTTCTGAACAGAGCCTCTGGCTTCTCCATCCTTAAGGACTAAAGCCTGCCACGCTGGACCTCTGTCGGTGGGCTTATTTCTCAGAGAGGGTTAACATGGACTAGCAGCAGCAGTTCTAAGGCTCCTTTTTTTAAGTTCTGGGGATAAGGATGAGGGAATGTGCCGTGGGGCTTGATGCTGGAGAAGAGAAACAGAAGATGGAGAGGGGGTGGAAGGAACTGGGAGCCACTTGGGCAAGCGTAGACAGGTGAGCTTTGAGCAGTAAAGCTGGCGCTTGCCTGTGGTGTTTGCAGCCCCAGCATCACTCGGCCCTTTTCAGGGGGGCGGGGGGCAGGGGGGAGGTGGGATCTGTGATGCTCCCTGAGCAGGGCGAAGGCGCTGGCCGCCTCTGTCCATGGTCTGGGTCACCTTGACGGCAGTTCTGGGTGTCTGCAGGGACACAGGCTCCCAGGGCTCACATCCTGGCTCCCGCCTTCCTGCTGTTCTGAGACTGTTAGCATCTCTGTGCTTGCCTGTGTTCTGGATGCAGGGCTTGACAAGTGGGGAGAATAAGCGGGTAAACATGCCTGAGATGCTCAGCACCGTGTCTGGCCCGGGGTGAAGTTCTTCATTAATGAGATTCTGGTATTATTGCTTTCCTTTTTTTTTTAAATCAGTGTTTTTAATTATTCAAGGGCAAGAACTAGTGTCTGGTTTGCTGAGTAGGAAGCCAGCTCTGCTTTTTCTCTTTTCAAACTGTTGCCTCTGGGACCCTAACTCAGCTCCTCCCAGGCTCCTTGGGAGAGCTCGGCGGAGCTGTTTGCAGGAGTCTGGAGTCACAGCTCAATCTGATGGTGGTTTGGAAGGGCAAGACTCTATTTTCCTTGAGCACATCAATCTCTCAAAAGGCTGAGTGAGGAGGTAAATTTGAGACGTCGGGCCTGGCAGCTGACAAGCAAATCCTGAGTGCATTTGGGCTGCAGTGCCGAGGCAAGACTGCGGT
>SJYG01000250.1:2413754-2487088 GCA_006410535.1 Litocranius walleri | reverse complement strand
CCCAGGGCCTCCTGCAGAGGAAGGGGCGGGATGTGGGGGGGAGTGGGGGGGCGTGTGCGGCCGGGGTGAGCGGGGATGAGAAGGATGGGAAACTGACCTGGGAGTCTGAACAAACTTCCATCACAACAAAACGTTCCCGTGGTCTTTCCTGTGCCCAGCAAGTAGAGCGCCAAGCGTCCCTGTGGTTTGATTGGAAAATCATGGCTAGCATTACAAATTAAATTCAAGAGAAGTCACTGGTTTTGTGCCTCAATGAATGGTTTTTAAAAATTGTGTTGTCTTATGAGTATAAAAGTAAAATACGCTTAGAGCCAGTGTGTTAGTCGCTCCGTCATGTCCGACCTTTGCAGCACCATGGTCTGCAGCCCACCAGGCTCCTCTGTCTGTGAGATTCTCCAGGCAAGAATACTGGAGTGGGCAGCCGTTCCCTTCACTGGGATTGAACCTGGGTTTCCTGCATTGCAGGAAGATTCTTTACTGTTTGAGCCACCAGGGAACCCAAAATATGCTTGCTGTGGGAAATAGAATTTAGAATTTGAAAAATACGGTAAAAGGCAGAAAATACTTGTGAACACCCTCCTTGAACCTGGCTCTCTGCCCCTAGAGATGAGCTCTGCTGGTAATTTATCTTGATTTTACTTCAAATAAATACAACATATGTCATCGTGAGAGAATCCTCTGGCGGGCCCTGCTTAGGTCTGTTGCTGTCGGAGCGGGTTGGACATTGCGGGCCTCCTGCGGCCCCCCAGCTGGGGACTGAGGCTCGCTCAGGGTCACAGCATTCGCTGGTGCAACGGGGCCACAGGCCGCCTCACCCCCCAGGCGGTCTCTCTCCGTCGTCCTGACATGCAAGGCTTGTCCGAGCCCCTCTCTCTGCCCCTGGTTCCAGAAAAGCTGGCAGGAGGAGGGAGCCTGCCACTTCATGCTGCTTGTCCTAAATAAGAATGCTGCCTCCAGTGGACGGCGGGGATGTCCCAGCCGCGGCCACACTGCTGCTCCCTCACTCGCCCGCCTTGCCCAGACACGGGACCACTGGCTGCAGAGGCAGGACCACTGGCCTCCAGACCCTCCCTTCCACGTGCCAGCCTGCCTGCCATTACTGACCTCCTTTGGGGGAGATTTCTCCTTGGCTAATACCCCTTGTTATCTGACCTCAGTGAAGCGGGATGGCAGGGAACAGCTGGCAACCACATGAGATGTTCATAGCGCACTTTATATTTTCCAAAGTATATCCTATCATGTCTCAGAAAGGCAAAAAGCTGTCTGGGTCAAAGGAGGCTAGGGAGAGGAATTGTACCTGGGTAAAATCGGGAAGGCTTCCTGGAAGAGGCACCCTGGGATTGGTCTTGTGGGCAGTCTTCACCCTTCTCTAGAGTGATGGGAATCATGGCTTTTCCTTTCCTCTGAGATATAAGAGTTAGATTAATGCTCAAGTTTTTTTTTTTTTTTTTTCCCCAGAACATATTTGTTTTTAAAACTATTTCAGGAAGTGTGTTTTAATTAAAGATACTTGAGAGAGAATTAAAGTAGGTTCATTTTGAGTTTGCTTGGCTAAATCCTGGTTTCATGTCCTGTTTCCACGAAATTCTTAAGATCATGCCTTGGTTTTACTTGGTGGCTTCAGAACATCAGGGTTCCAGAGAGTGAAGTCGTGGGCTGCATTCAGAAGTGATTGCGTGCATGCATGCTAAGTCAACTTCAGTCGTGTCTGACTCTTGCCGACCCCATGGGCTATAGCCCACCAGGCTTCCCTGTCCATGGGATTCTCCAGACAAGAGTACGGGAGCGGGTCACCATGCTCCTCCAGGGGACCCTCCCGACCCAGGGATTGAACCTACATCTCTCACGTCTCCTGCATCGGCAGATACTTTACCACTCACACCACCTGGGGAGCCCTCGAAGGTAATCAGATGGAGAGAAGTCTCCCAGGCTACTTTGGCACGGGCCAAATCTTTCAAAGATGTGTTAGATGGTGATAAATCAACTCCATCATAATTGCCTCTGCAGCAAGTTGACAGGTGATTAATATGAACGTCATGTTTTGCTTTGCGCAGGACTGTGGCGATGAGAACTTGGGAGCCGCAAGCCAGACAGGAGCAGCCCAGCCTCACTGCGTGATGTGGCCACGCTGTTCTCTGCAAGGTTTTACTCTTCATTTGATTCTTTGATCTCAGAGTTTCCCTGGCGTCTATGCCTGGGGCTCTGGGCTGCATCCCAGGAGGACCCCTTCCCCTCCCTTGACCCCTTGACCCCGGCCAGGACCCAAGCCTTGCTGCTCTCCTTTTCGTGGAATTCCCCAGAGTCATCCTATCTACGGAGCCCACAAAGATGGGTTTCCGCATCTCTGCTCTCTCCAGGAGGGTCACCTGGTCCATGGCGCAGCAAGCCATGGAGAGGCTCTTCTTGAACAGCCGGTAAAGTGGCCAGAAAGGGCCCCCCAGCCCCCCAAGGCATGGAACATCACCCCCGGCCCCCCAAGGCAGGGAGTATCACCCCCAGCCCCCCAAGGCACGGAACATGTGTTTAGGGAAGAGTGACGTGAGCTCAGGTCATCAGGACGCAGCTTGGGTGGCTCTGAACCCTGTCTGGCTGCCTGCTGACTGGCAGGGGGTGGATGGTTCAGGTGCTGGTGGGTTAGGGCACACCTCTGCCCAGAGCACTTATGTGGAGTCCCAAGTCCATACCCTCTGATCCCACGTCTGCAGAGAGAAGGCACACTCTGTCGCTGTCTCCCCTCCACTCGCTTGGCCGGCCTGCTATCCCCTCTCTCCTCCCAGGCACAGCCCTGCCCCTCGGTCCAGGTGGGATTCTCCAGGCAGGACCCTTGGTGACGGATGCTTTGAGAACAGTGGTGCCCCTGGGGTTGTGCACGGAAGAGGCATCGGCTCCAGTCTGCGGGGAGGAGAGTCTTTCTCAGTGGTCGCTTGTCCTGCTGATCACCTGTGGGAGCCCACAGTGCGCCCAGAGCTCAGGGCCCCGGGCAGCTGCCCCTGTGAGGGGACAATGGGAGGAGGCGCGGGGGAGGATGCGGGGGTGCCAAAGAGGCGGCCGAGAGGAAACGCCCCCGCTTTGTGAGATGAACGAGCAAGCCCTTCCCTTACTGCAAAATCCTCCTGGTTTCCTAGCCGTGTCCCCATCCCCTAAGCTCTGAAGTGGCCCCGGGAGCCATGTGGCAGGGTGAATGCTCCGAATTTACCCACCTATGGGGGACAGGTCCCTGTGGACGTGACCCAGGTGGGGCGGTAGGTGGCGTGGCTTCACTCTCCGCCTCCCTGTGCGTTGAAGGTTCTGCCCTTGCAGCGGCAGGTGAGCGGGTGAGCTCTGGGGGCTGGCGCTCAGCTCCAGGCCGCAGGGAGGAGAAGGGGCGGGTGGGTCCATCCCTGCCTTCTCCCCAGTTACAGCTGACTTAGAGCAGACCTGGCTGCCAATTAATCCAATGCCAGTCAATAGGAAATATTTGGTATGCAAATCGAATTCTCTTAACTGTCAGCTTTTATTTGCCAATGTGGCGGGCCTTTGTTTGTTTCTGTTATAAAGCCAAATCCTTAAAACCCTAGGTTCTTGGTATTTTGAAATTTCAATTATCTGCTGTGATTGTATCTCTGTTTTCAGAGACATTTGCATGCAGTAGGACTGGTGGTAAACAGCAGTGACTTTTGAAGTCAGGAGAGCTGCTTCAGCCTCCAGTGAGAGGAGGGGCCGACGTTTGCCTGAGAAAACTCACTTTCTACGAGCAAGCCGGAGCGAGGCGCAGGCCCTGTGGGAGCCTGAGGTGGCTCTGTGGGTAACAGCTTGGCTGTGATCCCAGCCCTGTGCTGGGTCTGGGCATCCTGGAAGCTGCCCGGGGTCAGGGTGGGGGCCCTAGATGGGCCAGCTCACCCGCAGCCCACCTTGGTGAGCCTTGAAGGCAGTACTTGTGACTCAGCCTGGCTCATCGCCGTCTTGGTGGGTCTTCAGGACTGTGGCAGCGGCAGCGCTATGTTCTCGAAAGCACAGAAGGAGCTGAGCTTCCCAGCGGCTCTGTGTCTCTGCGAAGATCTGTGTGCTGCTCTCGTTCAAGGCAAACCAGACGGAACATCTTAAATCCTCGCCGAGTCGGGGCAGCGCTCAGCGGCTGCCTCTTCTCCTTCGTGTCGCAGACACTTGCTGAGCTCTGTTCTCCATGCCGAGTGTCCCGCGACAAGCCCAGCAGAGCCCCGGTGGACGGAACACGCGGACTCCCATCCGTCAGCATGTCCTCTGCCCGACAGTGCTGAGGGTCTGCAGAGAGGGGGCGGGGGCAGGGCCCGGGGGTGGGAGGCTGCTTTTTCACATGTAACCCAGGCTGGGTCTCCTTGATAAGGTGATCTTGGAGCATGTATTTGAATAGATGTTTGCAAAACGTCATGGTTGTACTTTAAGCCCAGTGAATGCACTCATCTAACCGGCATGGTGGAAGCACTAAGAACCGTTTTAGGAAGGACTGAACTTGTCTCTCATTCTGCCACCTCCCTCCTCGGGGCGGGGCCACCTGGGAATGGAGGGGAGGGGAGGGGCTCCAAGTAGAAGCGGCACCAGCGATGCTGAGGGGCTGTCCCTGGGCATGGTCCCAGAGCAGAGAGCGGGTGACCCCCGGCCGGGTCAGTGCCCACCGCTGGACGGCTGTCCTGAGCCCCTGTGAGAGTCTCACTTCTCATGCCCACCCGCTGTTGCAGGAGCCCCGCCCACGCCCACTCAGCAGGTGTCCCTGTGGAGCTGGAAGTGAGCTGGAAGGACCTGGGAGGGGAGGGGGCCAGGTCGGCTCCGTGGAGGAGGCGCCCTGTGAGCAGAGCCTTTGAAGGAAGACCCTGGGGGCCCCGCCTGGCTCGAGGTCCTTCTCCCCGAGACACAGGGCTGAGGGCTCGCGTGCTTGGTGGCCACAGAAGCGACCTGCCCACTGTCTGGCAGCTGCAGAGAACAGGAAATTGCCCAGTCTTTCCATCTTCTTCTGGAATTTAGGCAGGTGATTGGCAGAAGAGCAGGACTTTCAGGGCACACGGTCCCTTCCAGGAACAAAGACGTGGTGCCTGTGGCATCTCCCCTGGGCAGTGTCCTGCCCGTCTGAGCAGAGCCTGGTGAGGGAGGGACCAGAAGGCGCCCGCAGGACGGTCCTTTCCTTCCATTGGCGCGATGGTTCCGTGCCGCTGTTCCCTCTCTGCGTGCTTGTTTCGTTATCTGAAATTCTCTCTCGCTGTTTACTGGGGCTGGTGTGTTTCTCTGTTTTTCCTCTACACACAGATTACGCTGTTTTGGTAGCATCTGCTGTGAATTTTAATTACGACACTCAGCTCCAAGGGAGCCCCGCAAAGCCGCGGGCGTCGTTAGCAGTCCAGACCCATGTTCCTGGCACAGACAGAAAGTTGCNTTAAAAATTGTGTTGTCTTATGAGTATAAAAGTAAAATACGCTTAGAGCCAGTGTGTTAGTCGCTCCGTCATGTCCGACCTTTGCAGCACCATGGTCTGCAGCCCACCAGGCTCCTCTGTCTGTGAGATTCTCCAGGCAAGAATACTGGAGTGGGCAGCCGTTCCCTTCACTGGGATTGAACCTGGGTTTCCTGCATTGCAGGAAGATTCTTTACTGTTTGAGCCACCAGGGAACCCAAAATATGCTTGCTGTGGGAAATAGAATTTAGAATTTGAAAAATACGGTAAAAGGCAGAAAATACTTGTGAACACCCTCCTTGAACCTGGCTCTCTGCCCCTAGAGATGAGCTCTGCTGGTAATTTATCTTGATTTTACTTCAAATAAATACAACATATGTCATCGTGAGAGAATCCTCTGGCGGGCCCTGCTTAGGTCTGTTGCTGTCGGAGCGGGTTGGACATTGCGGGCCTCCTGCGGCCCCCCAGCTGGGGACTGAGGCTCGCTCAGGGTCACAGCATTCGCTGGTGCAACGGGGCCACAGGCCGCCTCACCCCCCAGGCGGTCTCTCTCCGTCGTCCTGACATGCAAGGCTTGTCCGAGCCCCTCTCTCTGCCCCTGGTTCCAGAAAAGCTGGCAGGAGGAGGGAGCCTGCCACTTCATGCTGCTTGTCCTAAATAAGAATGCTGCCTCCAGTGGACGGCGGGGATGTCCCAGCCGCGGCCACACTGCTGCTCCCTCACTCGCCCGCCTTGCCCAGACACGGGACCACTGGCTGCAGAGGCAGGACCACTGGCCTCCAGACCCTCCCTTCCACGTGCCAGCCTGCCTGCCATTACTGACCTCCTTTGGGGGAGATTTCTCCTTGGCTAATACCCCTTGTTATCTGACCTCAGTGAAGCGGGATGGCAGGGAACAGCTGGCAACCACATGAGATGTTCATAGCGCACTTTATATTTTCCAAAGTATATCCTATCATGTCTCAGAAAGGCAAAAAGCTGTCTGGGTCAAAGGAGGCTAGGGAGAGGAATTGTACCTGGGTAAAATCGGGAAGGCTTCCTGGAAGAGGCACCCTGGGATTGGTCTTGTGGGCAGTCTTCACCCTTCTCTAGAGTGATGGGAATCATGGCTTTTCCTTTCCTCTGAGATATAAGAGTTAGATTAATGCTCAAGTTTTTTTTTTTTTTTTTCCCCAGAACATATTTGTTTTTAAAACTATTTCAGGAAGTGTGTTTTAATTAAAGATACTTGAGAGAGAATTAAAGTAGGTTCATTTTGAGTTTGCTTGGCTAAATCCTGGTTTCATGTCCTGTTTCCACGAAATTCTTAAGATCATGCCTTGGTTTTACTTGGTGGCTTCAGAACATCAGGGTTCCAGAGAGTGAAGTCGTGGGCTGCATTCAGAAGTGATTGCGTGCATGCATGCTAAGTCAACTTCAGTCGTGTCTGACTCTTGCCGACCCCATGGGCTATAGCCCACCAGGCTTCCCTGTCCATGGGATTCTCCAGACAAGAGTACGGGAGCGGGTCACCATGCTCCTCCAGGGGACCCTCCCGACCCAGGGATTGAACCTACATCTCTCACGTCTCCTGCATCGGCAGATACTTTACCACTCACACCACCTGGGGAGCCCTCGAAGGTAATCAGATGGAGAGAAGTCTCCCAGGCTACTTTGGCACGGGCCAAATCTTTCAAAGATGTGTTAGATGGTGATAAATCAACTCCATCATAATTGCCTCTGCAGCAAGTTGACAGGTGATTAATATGAACGTCATGTTTTGCTTTGCGCAGGACTGTGGCGATGAGAACTTGGGAGCCGCAAGCCAGACAGGAGCAGCCCAGCCTCACTGCGTGATGTGGCCACGCTGTTCTCTGCAAGGTTTTACTCTTCATTTGATTCTTTGATCTCAGAGTTTCCCTGGCGTCTATGCCTGGGGCTCTGGGCTGCATCCCAGGAGGACCCCTTCCCCTCCCTTGACCCCTTGACCCCGGCCAGGACCCAAGCCTTGCTGCTCTCCTTTTCGTGGAATTCCCCAGAGTCATCCTATCTACGGAGCCCACAAAGATGGGTTTCCGCATCTCTGCTCTCTCCAGGAGGGTCACCTGGTCCATGGCGCAGCAAGCCATGGAGAGGCTCTTCTTGAACAGCCGGTAAAGTGGCCAGAAAGGGCCCCCCAGCCCCCCAAGGCATGGAACATCACCCCCGGCCCCCCAAGGCAGGGAGTATCACCCCCAGCCCCCCAAGGCACGGAACATGTGTTTAGGGAAGAGTGACGTGAGCTCAGGTCATCAGGACGCAGCTTGGGTGGCTCTGAACCCTGTCTGGCTGCCTGCTGACTGGCAGGGGGTGGATGGTTCAGGTGCTGGTGGGTTAGGGCACACCTCTGCCCAGAGCACTTATGTGGAGTCCCAAGTCCATACCCTCTGATCCCACGTCTGCAGAGAGAAGGCACACTCTGTCGCTGTCTCCCCTCCACTCGCTTGGCCGGCCTGCTATCCCCTCTCTCCTCCCAGGCACAGCCCTGCCCCTCGGTCCAGGTGGGATTCTCCAGGCAGGACCCTTGGTGACGGATGCTTTGAGAACAGTGGTGCCCCTGGGGTTGTGCACGGAAGAGGCATCGGCTCCAGTCTGCGGGGAGGAGAGTCTTTCTCAGTGGTCGCTTGTCCTGCTGATCACCTGTGGGAGCCCACAGTGCGCCCAGAGCTCAGGGCCCCGGGCAGCTGCCCCTGTGAGGGGACAATGGGAGGAGGCGCGGGGGAGGATGCGGGGGTGCCAAAGAGGCGGCCGAGAGGAAACGCCCCCGCTTTGTGAGATGAACGAGCAAGCCCTTCCCTTACTGCAAAATCCTCCTGGTTTCCTAGCCGTGTCCCCATCCCCTAAGCTCTGAAGTGGCCCCGGGAGCCATGTGGCAGGGTGAATGCTCCGAATTTACCCACCTATGGGGGACAGGTCCCTGTGGACGTGACCCAGGTGGGGCGGTAGGTGGCGTGGCTTCACTCTCCGCCTCCCTGTGCGTTGAAGGTTCTGCCCTTGCAGCGGCAGGTGAGCGGGTGAGCTCTGGGGGCTGGCGCTCAGCTCCAGGCCGCAGGGAGGAGAAGGGGCGGGTGGGTCCATCCCTGCCTTCTCCCCAGTTACAGCTGACTTAGAGCAGACCTGGCTGCCAATTAATCCAATGCCAGTCAATAGGAAATATTTGGTATGCAAATCGAATTCTCTTAACTGTCAGCTTTTATTTGCCAATGTGGCGGGCCTTTGTTTGTTTCTGTTATAAAGCCAAATCCTTAAAACCCTAGGTTCTTGGTATTTTGAAATTTCAATTATCTGCTGTGATTGTATCTCTGTTTTCAGAGACATTTGCATGCAGTAGGACTGGTGGTAAACAGCAGTGACTTTTGAAGTCAGGAGAGCTGCTTCAGCCTCCAGTGAGAGGAGGGGCCGACGTTTGCCTGAGAAAACTCACTTTCTACGAGCAAGCCGGAGCGAGGCGCAGGCCCTGTGGGAGCCTGAGGTGGCTCTGTGGGTAACAGCTTGGCTGTGATCCCAGCCCTGTGCTGGGTCTGGGCATCCTGGAAGCTGCCCGGGGTCAGGGTGGGGGCCCTAGATGGGCCAGCTCACCCGCAGCCCACCTTGGTGAGCCTTGAAGGCAGTACTTGTGACTCAGCCTGGCTCATCGCCGTCTTGGTGGGTCTTCAGGACTGTGGCAGCGGCAGCGCTATGTTCTCGAAAGCACAGAAGGAGCTGAGCTTCCCAGCGGCTCTGTGTCTCTGCGAAGATCTGTGTGCTGCTCTCGTTCAAGGCAAACCAGACGGAACATCTTAAATCCTCGCCGAGTCGGGGCAGCGCTCAGCGGCTGCCTCTTCTCCTTCGTGTCGCAGACACTTGCTGAGCTCTGTTCTCCATGCCGAGTGTCCCGCGACAAGCCCAGCAGAGCCCCGGTGGACGGAACACGCGGACTCCCATCCGTCAGCATGTCCTCTGCCCGACAGTGCTGAGGGTCTGCAGAGAGGGGGCGGGGGCAGGGCCCGGGGGTGGGAGGCTGCTTTTTCACATGTAACCCAGGCTGGGTCTCCTTGATAAGGTGATCTTGGAGCATGTATTTGAATAGATGTTTGCAAAACGTCATGGTTGTACTTTAAGCCCAGTGAATGCACTCATCTAACCGGCATGGTGGAAGCACTAAGAACCGTTTTAGGAAGGACTGAACTTGTCTCTCATTCTGCCACCTCCCTCCTCGGGGCGGGGCCACCTGGGAATGGAGGGGAGGGGAGGGGCTCCAAGTAGAAGCGGCACCAGCGATGCTGAGGGGCTGTCCCTGGGCATGGTCCCAGAGCAGAGAGCGGGTGACCCCCGGCCGGGTCAGTGCCCACCGCTGGACGGCTGTCCTGAGCCCCTGTGAGAGTCTCACTTCTCATGCCCACCCGCTGTTGCAGGAGCCCCGCCCACGCCCACTCAGCAGGTGTCCCTGTGGAGCTGGAAGTGAGCTGGAAGGACCTGGGAGGGGAGGGGGCCAGGTCGGCTCCGTGGAGGAGGCGCCCTGTGAGCAGAGCCTTTGAAGGAAGACCCTGGGGGCCCCGCCTGGCTCGAGGTCCTTCTCCCCGAGACACAGGGCTGAGGGCTCGCGTGCTTGGTGGCCACAGAAGCGACCTGCCCACTGTCTGGCAGCTGCAGAGAACAGGAAATTGCCCAGTCTTTCCATCTTCTTCTGGAATTTAGGCAGGTGATTGGCAGAAGAGCAGGACTTTCAGGGCACACGGTCCCTTCCAGGAACAAAGACGTGGTGCCTGTGGCATCTCCCCTGGGCAGTGTCCTGCCCGTCTGAGCAGAGCCTGGTGAGGGAGGGACCAGAAGGCGCCCGCAGGACGGTCCTTTCCTTCCATTGGCGCGATGGTTCCGTGCCGCTGTTCCCTCTCTGCGTGCTTGTTTCGTTATCTGAAATTCTCTCTCGCTGTTTACTGGGGCTGGTGTGTTTCTCTGTTTTTCCTCTACACACAGATTACGCTGTTTTGGTAGCATCTGCTGTGAATTTTAATTACGACACTCAGCTCCAAGGGAGCCCCGCAAAGCCGCGGGCGTCGTTAGCAGTCCAGACCCATGTTCCTGGCACAGACAGAAAGTTGCAAATGCGTGAGGAGTCAGGACCCAGAACGGAGGCAGTGGAAGCCCACAGTCTCCTCTGGTCCCGACTCCTTTTATTAGAGAGGCCTCTGTGGCAAGGGACTGGTGTGCCTAGGATTGATTTTTGGCTTTTTGTTTTTTTGCCGATAATTGTCCTTTGGTTCTTTAAGGCAGTGGCACAAACCCTCAGTCTCTTAAAGGAGCAGTTATGGGATTTGTAGCTCAGCTAAAATAGCACATGCACCTCTGTGCTCGGTTGCTGCAGACTGCAGAAATGAGCTCATCAGATGCAAGAAGCATCAGGCTGCGGCTACTTCTCATCCTGGGAGCCTCTCCAGAACCCAGTGGACTGCCTCCTCGGGACCTCCCTGAGGCTGCGCTGGTGCTGTCGCTGGTGGGTTTCTGTGGCACTTGTGGTCTCTGCTACACTGGGCGCATCAGGCCAGGTCAGCGTGTGCCCAGGGCCTGCCAGGGCGTGGTCCTCTGGCTGGCCCCAGGTGGCGGCTAGCCTCCACCTGGCACCAACCTGCCCAGCGAGACCATGCCTGCTCCACCGTCCTGCCCAGCGAGACCGTGCCTGCTCCACTGTCACGCGCAGCCAGCACCGTGATGCCTCTGGTCTCAGGGGCAGAGCTGCTGGTCTGTGACTGTGTCCATGGGTGTGCGCACTCAGGCGTGTCTGACTCTTTGTGACTCCTGTGGACTGTAGCCCGCCAGGCTCCTCTGTCCACGGGATTCTCCAGGCCCTCCTCCAGGGGATCTTCCCAACCCAGGGATTGAACCTGCGTCTCCTGCATTGGCGGACAGGTTCTTTACCACTGAGTCACCTGGGAAGCCCTAATCTATTAATATGATTGTGAGTAATTATTTTGCTGCCACCAAAAGTGAAAGGGTTACTGAGACCTAGGGACTTGAATGCAGGCTGGATTTCCAGACCTCCAGGCGGGAGGCCTGGGGCTCTGCCAATGGGTGTCCTTGGGTGTGTCCTGGAAGGGTGGGAGCAGGCGGCGGCCACCCTTGGGTGGCACCCTTGGGCGCCCTGGGCACATGTCTGCCCCTGGTGTGGTGTGGCTGCCTCCTGGACCAGCATCCAGGGCTGCAGAAGGCGGGGACGTTTGCCTGCAGGGACTAGGATATGCCTGCGTCTTGCTCTGACCCCGGCCCTAAGCTGGTGTCACGGACCCTTGTGAAGCTGTGAACTTGCACTTGACTTTCCGCTGTGTCCCCAGGCTGCCCAGTGCGGGCTCTCCATGTGGGTGGAGGTGTGCGGGGGTCCTTCCTGGGGCTGGTGAGTGAGTCTAGGAGGGCACTGCCCTTCACTGCCTCTGCCTGACAGGATTTCGTCTTTGGAAAGTCTACGCAGGGGGCCTGCCATTCAGGGCCAAGGATGCCAGGCTTGGAGAGGCTCGCCGTCGGCCTTCAGCGAGGCTCAGAGCTGGATGGGTCCGGGGCCCGGGTTGGTAAGGGCTCGGCTGCTCTGTGCTGTAACCAAGTCTCCCAGCCCCTCTGCCAGGGCCTCTCAGTGTCCTGACCTCCTCACTTGTGCTCCCTTCACCTGCTGGACCAGGAGCCCAGGCTGCCCTCGCCCCCCCAGCCTTGAGGGTCTGTGGGAGAAAGTTCTGGATGCCCAGCCATGCCGTGGTGTGTCCTTCTTGACCTCTGCAGCTCTGACCGTGCCTGGAGACATCGTGGCCATGTGCGGTTGGGAAGACCCCTGTCCCTGTCTGCTGGGACTCCTTCCACCCCACGGAGGCACCTGGCCCCCTGCCTGGTTCCCTCCAGACGCCTGCGTTTGCCCCGAGGCTGACTCTCCCCCTGGGATGCCGGGCACCAGAGGTCACCTGGGCTGTGAGGAGAGCCCTTCGCAGGACAGAGTGGGTCTGACACTGACCTCCTCCGGGCTGTGTCCTCCCGAAGTGCAGATGGGATGCGGAGGGGCCGCCGTCTATGCCTGGGGAGTGGAGAAACTTGACAAGGTTGGTCTTTGAATGCCGACAGGCAAAGGGCTGTTTCTCAGGGGTGTGGTGGGGGCTGCATCTTTTGGGCGGGGGCGCGTGTGTGCCAGGATCCTCTGGTGACAGTTTCAGAGTGAGGCCGCCTCCCAGGGGTGCTCTGCGTGGAGGTGGGGGGCAGCGGTGTGCCCATACCCAAGTCCAGGGCCCATCTCGCCTGCACTGACCTGCTGTGTGAGGGCCAGGTGACTGGGAGCCCAGCTGAGCAGACCCTGGGTCTGAACTCCACGCTCATCCTCATGTTTTCTCAGCTCATACAGCTACAGAAAATCAACGGACGCACAATCAGTCCTCGCCCCCAGCCCCCTCCTAGCAGTATGGAGTCACCCAGAGATAAATGAACCGTTTGGAAGAATCAGCCCGTCCATTTCATTCAATGAGGCACTTCTAATAAAGCTGTATTTTATGCTTGCTATGTGTTCATCGTGGTTTGGATAACACTTAGTTCTTCTGATTAGTTGTGTACTCGAAACAATGTAGCAAAATTCAATCCAGAAGAAAATTATTTTTGACATTAGAGTCTCACGGTCACTGGAAATGAAAAGTTATATTCATATCAATATTCTCGGGCAGAGGAGAGTGAGAGGATGAGGAATAACACAATTCCAAGTGTAAACATCGATCCCGTGGGGATAAAAGTCTGTGGAGAAGGAAATGGATATACGAGTTTAAGAGGAAGAAAATGGACTTGTGGAAAATTTCTGGCTGTTAAGAAGAACTTGTCTGTGAATTTTTAAGATGGGGAGATGGTGGGTATGTAAGCCTTGCCTTTCAGATTCCATGTGATGTGTTTAATAATGACATAACAGTTTCACTGTAAAGTATATTATAATATGCAGAATTTACATCCCTTTCTGCTGTTGGAACCTGTAATGAGCATTTTCAGAGATCAACTAGCAAATCCCAGGGCATCCATGAGTGGACAGGTGAGGATGCCCTCTGGGTAGCAGGCTTCAGCCAGACTGAGAAGGCAGAGCTGGGGGCTGAGTCCTGGGTCAGAGGTGCCCCTCGCAAACCACCCACAGCAGACACAGACGTGATGGATTTACACTTTAAGTTTTAACAGCCTTTTTGTTTTAGAATAATTTTAGATTTACAGAAAAGTGGCTAAGATGTGTAGACGTGCTCAGCACACTCCGCACCCAGAGCCCCTGCTGTCAGCGTCGCGCGTCCCTCTGCAGCATTGCTGCACACAACGTGCAAGGCTGCTGTGTCGCCGTCGGTTACAGTTTGCGCTTTACTCTTATCTCCTCCACGTTTGCCTGACGCCATTTTTCCGCCCGGAAGGGGACCCTGGACAGCACACTCATTCCGTTTCGCATCCCCCGGCTCCTGTTGCTGTGAGTTTCTTGGCCTTTCTGTCCTTTCGGTGACTTGACAACCAGAGGAGTGTGGGACGGGGCTTCTGAAGAGTGTCCCTCCTGAGGAGTTGTCTTCTTCCCGCTGCAGCCCCTCAGGCCCGCACTCTCCCGGCCCCCCGGCCCCATGGCTCCCGGGCGTGTCTGGCTCAGACCCCTGAGTCCTCCCTTCAGATGTCCCCTCGCATGAAGCTGTGGACACAGGACTTGAGGAAGGCCCATGGCCGCCCCATCTCGTCCCCTCTGTGCTCCCTTTCTATGGTGGAGGCTGTTCCAGATGCCACGGTCCAACTTCGCGAAGAATGTCTGCTCACCCTGCGGCATCTG
The DNA here is from genome assembly GCA_006410535.1 of Litocranius walleri. Taxonomy (NCBI): domain Eukaryota; kingdom Metazoa; phylum Chordata; class Mammalia; order Artiodactyla; family Bovidae; genus Litocranius; species Litocranius walleri. Next base: position 2,472,893 of record SJYG01000250.1, on the reverse strand, counting down.
TGAGGTGCCACCCTCGAGGCATGTGGGCATGGTGCCCGCCTGTGGGCTGCATTCCTGGTGGTGAGTCCAGGGGTGGATGTCTGCGCCTCCTGGGTCAGTGCTGGGCAGGCCTCTGTTCTGTGGCTGCAGCCATGGTGCCTGGTGGCCTTGAGCCCTGCCGCTGCCTGGGACTGGGCACCGCCTGGCACACCCTGTTTAGATCGCCTCCTTACCCTCAGATTCGTTTGTTGTGCAAGGAACATCCCCTCAGCCACCGTGAGGCCCCCTCACTGCCAACGCATGCTCCAAACTGCTCATCCGGGTGCTGCCCTCTTCAAGATCCTTGAACAGAGACTTTAATATAGTGGCAAACTGTCAAAGGGCAGCCTCCTGCGAGCCCTCCCAGGAACATGCTACAAATTTCTGCCTAGAGCACTGCGGGAATCCGCGTGGGAAGCAATTTTGATTTGAGCCTCTCTTTGGAGTGTGTGTGTCTGTGTGTCTGTGTGAGCTCTCTGGGTGTGCGAAGAAACTTGCCCCCAACAATTTCCTCCTGACCCTGTACGAAACAAGACTATTTTCCTCACATATACCTGAGCCCTTACAGTGCAGAAGGTTTTGAATTTTGAAGGCGGTGTCGCATTCCACAAACGTCTTCCTGGAATGACCTTGGGAGGAATTTACAGCCTCACTGGCCCCAGCCTCAGTAACTCAGCACACGTGCTGTTGACACGACTGTCTCTCCTTCGAGCCCATACCCAGTCGGGCGCTCCCAGCCCCCCTCCGAGAATGAGGTCTGCCCCCGGTGAGGACCCGCCTGCAGCTCCAGGGACCGCATCAGGAGCATCGGTGGTTTGGAAATGAGCGTGCTGTCAGGTTTGTTACGGATCAATTGCTTCTTTGTTCCTGTGTTTCACTGTAATCATGATAATTAGTTTTCCACGCGTGGGGTGGACAGGATAGGCTTGGTGCACAGATATTTGAAATGACGTCCCCAGTGAGGAAAACCACCCCCGCCGTTCCCGCACACAGAAGCCGGCAAGCACAGTGGTCAGAGCAATAGCTGGGCTTCATCATCTGGCACTCAAGACAAAGCGTCGAGAGGACTGCTGAAGAGCCCAGGGGCTTTCTTGCTGAAAATACTTACAAACCTGCAAATAATGCAATTTAACAAAAGCTCATTTTTGAGGTTGACTTTATGATAAATGATGACCATCCTTCTAGCTTGTCATCTTTTGTGTTTATCTGTCTTGCAGCCGAAGCAAAACTTAAAAGCCCAAATCCAGGCCCACTCACAGCTCCCCTAGAGGCTGTGCCTGGACACATGTCAGTGCCAAGGTGCCACTGGGATGCTTCACTCCACCAAGGCTTCTTCCCTAAACAGGCTGCTCTGTGGATAGCTGGAGCTGCCTCCCAGCCCTGCAAAAGAACAGGCCTAGTATTTTATGGTTATTAACCTCCCGTTATTAAGTTCTCAGTGCTGTGTGCTACCTGCGCGGTGATTTGTTACTTGTGAATATTAAGTGTTGCCCTTATTGAGAACATATTTTTCTCTTTATGAGCATCACGGAACCGCGGGCCTCCAGTCGCTGGGTGAGGGTGGCAGGGAGTGGGGCTCTGGTGTGAGCTGTCACACGGGCAGAGGTTAGGGCATCTGGAGGCGGTGAGCCCAAGCCTGTCTCTCGTCCTCCCGGGGTCTCTGGGGGCCGGCTCCAGCATTCCTGCAGAGGGTGAGGGGCAGGAATGAGACAGCCCATGGCTTCAGGCACAGAGGAAGGGCGGGAGGGCACGCGCAGCGGTGAGGGCAGGCTTTGCGACTCCAGGCTGCGTCCAGCTGCTGTGAGGTTTTCCCTGCTTGACACCGGGGCTGAGTCCTTGCTCTTCAGCTCCTCCTGCTCCCAGAGCGCGTGAAAGGTGCCCAGGGCCCAAGGCTGTGCATCCCAGGCATAGTCCTTTGCCAGCAGCAGCAAAACAGCCCCTACAGATGCCACGTGACTGAGCGATCACCGGGGGTGAGTTACCTGCCAAGCCTCCCGAGACGGGGAGCCGTTTCCAGCTGCTCATCCGAAGGTGACTTTTTCACTCGGATTGAGACCTCTGGGAAATGACTTTTCCTCTTTTGAGAAAAGAATTAACATTTAGTTTCCTATTTCGGTAACAGAAGGTCTTTTTGCATTTTTCTGTTACTAAGGTATACATCTTGGCCTTCCCACAAACACCTGTGACTTCTCCAAGATTTGTGAACCGGAGGAGCCCTGAGCTGCCAAGAAAGCAAGCACACATGTGTGTGTGTGTGAGTCCATGTGTCTGAGTGTGTGAATGTGTGTGTGAGTGCGTGTGTGTCGTGTGTATGAGTGCATGCGTATAAGTGTGTGTGTGAGCATGCGTGTGTGTGCAAGCACACATATGTGAGCATGTGAGTGTGTGTGAGTGCATGTGTATGTGCGTATTTCTGAGTCTGTGTGCGAGCGTGTGATTGTGTGGGTGCTCGTTTGAGTGTGTGTGTGTGAGTGTATGAATGAGTGTGTGTTTGTGTGAGTGTGTATGTGAGTGTGAGTGTGTGTGAGTGTATGTGTGTGAAAGTATGTCTGTGAGTGTGTGTGTATGTGAGTGTGTGTCTGTTTGTGAGTGCGTGTGTGTGGGTATATGAGTGTGAGAGTGTGTGTGTGTGTGAGATACGTATGTGAGTGTGTGAGTGTGCATGTGAGTGTGTATGTGTGTAGGTGAGTGTCTGTGAATGTATGTGTGTCTGTGAGAGTATGTGTCTGTGCATGTATATGTTGTGTGAGAGTGAGTGTGAGAGTGTGTATGTGAGTGTATGTGTGTGTGAGCATGTGTCTGTGAGTGTGTATGTTGTGTGAGTGTGAGTGTGTGTGAGTGTGAGAGTGTGTATGTGAGTGTATGTGTGTGAGCGTGTGTCTGTGAGTGTGTATGTTGTGTGAGTGTGAGTGTGTGTGTGTGTGAGCATGTGTCTGTGAGTGTATGTGTGTGTATGTATGAGTGTTATATGTTGTGTGAGTGTGTGTGAGTGTGAGAGTGTGTATGTGAGCATCTGTCTGTGAGTGTGTGTGTCTGTGAGTGTGAGTGTGTGTGTGATGCCTGTGGGCCGAGAGGCCACATTGGTGAGGACCCGCCTGCAGCTCCAGGGACCGCATCAGGAGCATCGGTGGTTTGGAAATGAGCGTGCTGTCAGGTTTGTTACGGATCAATTGCTTCTTTGTTCCTGTGTTTCACTGTAATCATGATAATTAGTTTTCCACGCGTGGGGTGGACAGGATAGGCTTGGTGCACAGATATTTGAAATGACGTCCCCAGTGAGGAAAACCACCCCCGCCGTTCCCGCACACAGAAGCCGGCAAGCACAGTGGTCAGAGCAATAGCTGGGCTTCATCATCTGGCACTCAAGACAAAGCGTCGAGAGGACTGCTGAAGAGCCCAGGGGCTTTCTTGCTGAAAATACTTACAAACCTGCAAATAATGCAATTTAACAAAAGCTCATTTTTGAGGTTGACTTTATGATAAATGATGACCATCCTTCTAGCTTGTCATCTTTTGTGTTTATCTGTCTTGCAGCCGAAGCAAAACTTAAAAGCCCAAATCCAGGCCCACTCACAGCTCCCCTAGAGGCTGTGCCTGGACACATGTCAGTGCCAAGGTGCCACTGGGATGCTTCACTCCACCAAGGCTTCTTCCCTAAACAGGCTGCTCTGTGGATAGCTGGAGCTGCCTCCCAGCCCTGCAAAAGAACAGGCCTAGTATTTTATGGTTATTAACCTCCCGTTATTAAGTTCTCAGTGCTGTGTGCTACCTGCGCGGTGATTTGTTACTTGTGAATATTAAGTGTTGCCCTTATTGAGAACATATTTTTCTCTTTATGAGCATCACGGAACCGCGGGCCTCCAGTCGCTGGGTGAGGGTGGCAGGGAGTGGGGCTCTGGTGTGAGCTGTCACACGGGCAGAGGTTAGGGCATCTGGAGGCGGTGAGCCCAAGCCTGTCTCTCGTCCTCCCGGGGTCTCTGGGGGCCGGCTCCAGCATTCCTGCAGAGGGTGAGGGGCAGGAATGAGACAGCCCATGGCTTCAGGCACAGAGGAAGGGCGGGAGGGCACGCGCAGCGGTGAGGGCAGGCTTTGCGACTCCAGGCTGCGTCCAGCTGCTGTGAGGTTTTCCCTGCTTGACACCGGGGCTGAGTCCTTGCTCTTCAGCTCCTCCTGCTCCCAGAGCGCGTGAAAGGTGCCCAGGGCCCAAGGCTGTGCATCCCAGGCATAGTCCTTTGCCAGCAGCAGCAAAACAGCCCCTACAGATGCCACGTGACTGAGCGATCACCGGGGGTGAGTTACCTGCCAAGCCTCCCGAGACGGGGAGCCGTTTCCAGCTGCTCATCCGAAGGTGACTTTTTCACTCGGATTGAGACCTCTGGGAAATGACTTTTCCTCTTTTGAGAAAAGAATTAACATTTAGTTTCCTATTTCGGTAACAGAAGGTCTTTTTGCATTTTTCTGTTACTAAGGTATACATCTTGGCCTTCCCACAAACACCTGTGACTTCTCCAAGATTTGTGAACCGGAGGAGCCCTGAGCTGCCAAGAAAGCAAGCACACATGTGTGTGTGTGTGAGTCCATGTGTCTGAGTGTGTGAATGTGTGTGTGAGTGCGTGTGTGTCGTGTGTATGAGTGCATGCGTATAAGTGTGTGTGTGAGCATGCGTGTGTGTGCAAGCACACATATGTGAGCATGTGAGTGTGTGTGAGTGCATGTGTATGTGCGTATTTCTGAGTCTGTGTGCGAGCGTGTGATTGTGTGGGTGCTCGTTTGAGTGTGTGTGTGTGAGTGTATGAATGAGTGTGTGTTTGTGTGAGTGTGTATGTGAGTGTGAGTGTGTGTGAGTGTATGTGTGTGAAAGTATGTCTGTGAGTGTGTGTGTATGTGAGTGTGTGTCTGTTTGTGAGTGCGTGTGTGTGGGTATATGAGTGTGAGAGTGTGTGTGTGTGTGAGATACGTATGTGAGTGTGTGAGTGTGCATGTGAGTGTGTATGTGTGTAGGTGAGTGTCTGTGAATGTATGTGTGTCTGTGAGAGTATGTGTCTGTGCATGTATATGTTGTGTGAGAGTGAGTGTGAGAGTGTGTATGTGAGTGTATGTGTGTGTGAGCATGTGTCTGTGAGTGTGTATGTTGTGTGAGTGTGAGTGTGTGTGAGTGTGAGAGTGTGTATGTGAGTGTATGTGTGTGAGCGTGTGTCTGTGAGTGTGTATGTTGTGTGAGTGTGAGTGTGTGTGTGTGTGAGCATGTGTCTGTGAGTGTATGTGTGTGTATGTATGAGTGTTATATGTTGTGTGAGTGTGTGTGAGTGTGAGAGTGTGTATGTGAGCATCTGTCTGTGAGTGTGTGTGTCTGTGAGTGTGAGTGTGTGTGTGATGCCTGTGGGCCGAGAGGCCACATCTGCTGCTGCTGCTAAGTCACTTCAGTCGTGTCCGACTCTGTGCGACCCCGTAGACGGCAGCCCACCAGGCTCCCCCGTCTCTGGGATTCTCCAGGCAAGAACACTGGAGTGGGCTGCCATTTCCTTCTCCAGTGCATGAAAGTGAAAAGTGAAAGAGAAGTCGCTCAGTCGTGTCCGACCCTCAGCGACCCCATGGACTGCAGCCCACCAGGCGCCTCCGTCCATGGGATTTTCCAGGCAAGAGTACTGGAGTGGGGTGCCATTGCCTTCTCCCAAGAGGCCACATGGACCGAAGCAATCCAGAAGAAGCCTGTCCACACTGGCCAGGTGGGCCGCACATGTGTCCCCCTGCCCCAAGATGAGCAAAGAAGGGGACTGTCCTGGGTGCGGAGTCTCCCTGTGAGATGAGTCTGGGACCCACCATCATGGGGTCTCTTGGGGGTGAGTCGGCTGTGGGATCCAAACCCGCTAAATTGTGGGAATAATCCACCACGCTTTCATCCCGATATGCAGGGCGCATCCCTGCTCTTCCTGATGACCCCAGTGATGCTCACCTCCAGACTGAAGAGAGAGAACGGGGTTCACCACGGAACCCAGGTTTATGGGCTGATTCAGCAATGGATCGGTCTGTGCATTCACTTAAATGTCTGTGTCAGATGCCGAGCTTCCTCCCACGAGGAGAATGAGATTAAGGAGACAGGTTGCTGCCTCGACAGACCTTTATCTGGTGGGAGAAGGCAGACATTATATCAAATAATTCATATGTCATAGTTTAACTGTAGTTGAGAGAAGTGTGAAGAAGAAACTATTCTGTAGGCACAGAAATCCTGGGATGTCTTCCAAGTTGTCTGAAAATGGAGGTCCCTGCTCCAGAACCGTCTCCTGCAGGGCACCCCCACACCTGCAGCAGGTTGATAGAGAGCTGGGCATCTGAGCAGGACCATGTCTACCCAGTCAGGGAGCTGGGCATCCCAGCAGGACCACCTCTACCCGGTCAGGGAGCTGGGCATCCCAGCAGGACCGCCTCTACCCAGTCAGGGAGCTGGGCATCCCAGCAGGACCACCTCTACCCAGTCAGGGGAGCTGGGCATCCCAGCAGGACCGCCTCTACCCAGTCAGGGGAGCTGGGCATCCCAGCAGGACCGTGTCTACTGGGTCACCGGGGGCAGTGGCTGGGAGGCTGGAGCTGGGAGGCACTGGCTCGGGGGCAGGCCGGGGTTTGCTCCCAGACTTTGGGGCTACTTGCAAACCTTAGCTTGTAGATCTCCCTCGTGAGAGCATGTCAGGTTTTGTTGGATTTCCAATCAGACTGATGAGCGGAGGTGGCTCTTCTAAATGAATCACATCATCAAGACTCTGAAGTTGAAGGTGTCTCCTTGGAGGGTGCGGGGAACGAGCAGACAGCATCCAGTTCAGCGGCTCTCCCCCAGCTAACAGGAACTGATTGCTGCCTGCTTCAAAATCACAGTTGATAACGTTGTAGCAGAAAGAGCATTTATTTCCATAATAAGTTCTTTTGGAAAAGCATTTGAGAACGTCCTGATCCTGTCATTCATTCTGAAAAGTGAAGCCAATTTGGCAATGTATTGAGACGGTGTTCCCTGAAGCCCAGACGCCGTGGACGCAGTCATTTGCTCCTGTGGAGGCTGAGCAGCGACAGTACTCTGGCTTGGGGCTGCAGACCCCCCGCATCTGGTGGAAAAGCCAAAGCTTTGGGGGAAGAGAAGGTGGTCCTTAAGCCGTCAGCCCTCCTCCAAAGTGACTAAGAGCTGCTTTTGCTATAAAGAAGTATGGCACCTTTCAAACACCACTTCCAGGCCGCGAATGAGGCCTGTTTTCATTTCCGGGAGCAGCGCAGTCATGGGGAGTCCTTAGAAGCTGGAAGGGACATAGAGACCATCCCTTGCGGATCTCTCCTCCCACGCGTCTCGGCCAAAAAGCTGGGAGGCGAAGTTGGTGAGTGGACAAGAGGTGGCGATTCAGGCCCGTCACGTTCCTCCCCTTTGGCTGTGCTCAAGTCTCTTAGTCACTTCCTTCTAAAACCTCCTATCTACTTTTAAAGTGAGGTTTAATCTGAATTATCCACAGGGACAAGCAGAGTGATTTGAGGCACAGATCGGGGGTCCCTAGGAAGCCCACCCCAGTCCCCAGGCCACACAAGCCTCACCGCCACCCCCGCCCCCAGGGGACCCTCAGCAGACCCTGGCGGGTTGCTACTTCCCTCCTGGCTCTGCATCAGCCCCGCAGGCACAGGGGCTCGATGGCTGGCCCACAGAGAGGGCGCCAGACCCGCAGCACCTTGCAGAGGGCACTGGGGGTGTGAGCTGAGTGGCGGCTAGATCTCCTGGAGGTGGTGCCACAGGCCCGGGTCAGATGCGACTCCTGGGGTCACCCCCTGCTCTCCACGGTGATGAGGGGCGTCCTGGGCAGGAGGAGTCTCGCTCTCAAGGTCTCACCTCTCCCCGTCACACGCCTCCACCCTCTGCTTGATCTGAGTGATTTTGCATCAGGTGAGACAACGTGTTTATGTGCCAGGACCTTGCCCTGAATTTCTCACGTGGACAGCTCTGCAAAGGCAGTAAGTCCTCCTGACTTTCCATCATCGGACCTGATCCGTGACATTGAACTCGGAATCTCAGTAGAGGTTAACTTGAACTTGAAAATATTCCACAGTGGACAGAGGGGGGACTCTATGTCAGAGCCCACACGAGACGCTAGTGCAGGCTGACGAGCCGCATCCTCGATCACCCCTGCCGCGCCCCACTGTGGCTCCCGGGGGACAGCTTCTGGCTGTATTTCCACCAGCCTTATTACTGTTACCTTGTAGGGACCTCCAAAGAAACTCCTGTGGGTGATGGTAGGATTGAAGTGGCTGGTGCTGGATTTCTTGAAATTAACCAAACTATTTTTACTTCTATCAAATTCAAGCCCCACGGGAAGCCACACTTCAATTTTCTTCTGATGCTGGCTTTCAAAGAGAAGACGTGGAACTGGAGCAGGGCTAGTGTAGTTGACCTGGGATTTCCGTTCCTGAAGTTGGATTTCCCTTGACTGGAGTGTGCTGCTTTTTAACGCGCCAGGATCGCTGGCCATGGCAGGAAGTCTCAGGGCTGGTCTCTCACTCTACCAGCCTGAGGCCGGGCTCTAACACCAAAGCGTGCAGGTGAGACGAGCTCAATGGTGCCATCTTCTTTCCTGGATCTCGGTCGGAGCAGGAAGGGGACTGTGTGAAGCTCCTCGAAGCATCAGGCAGCAGAAGGGCCCCCGAGCCCTGGAGGGTGCCCGCCCACCGTGGGTACCCATGTGACACCATAGGGTCAAGTCTCCATCTGCGTTTCCATCGGTCCAGGCATCTGGCGGGTCTTCAAGGCATCTCAGCTTAAAGACCAGCGTGTCTGGCTTGACTAGAGACCAAACTGTGGACGAGGCCATTTGCATTTTTATTGCAAAGGGACCCCAGTCTTCACTCGTAGTTCAGGCGGTAAAGAATCTGCCTGCAAAGTAGGAGACGCGCGTTCAATCCCTGGGTTGGAAAGATCCCATGGAGAAGGAAGTGGAAACCCACTCCAGTACTCTTGCCTGGAGAATCCCATGGACAGAGGAGCCTGGCGGGCGACCGTCCATGGGGTCTCAAAGAGTGGGACACGACTGAGCAACTAAACCGCCGCCTCAGTGTCTGTGTGCTGGTCCCCAGGCTTCCATCCAGACTGCGGTCCTGGCCTGGAGTTGCGCACACGTATCGCCTGGAGCCTGTGCTTCACATTTCTCCAGGGTGGCCGCATTTCTCAGGCTACTTCCTCAGCCACTGCTATGTTTCATTGTGGGGCCTAGAAGGGTGATTTCTGTACATTTCTTATTTATATACCTCCACTTGGAAGACAAGTGATGTGCTATTTGCAGACACCAGCAAGAAATAGTTTCTGGTGTTAGCTTTGAGGTCTTCCGTTTCGTATTCTCCCTGGAGCCATCTGTGTTCCACCCACAGTGGTGTTTTCTGCCCCGGGACCTTGGACATTCCCGCACGACCTCCTGAGTTCAGAAGAGTCCGTGAGTGGCGGGGGTCTCACCAATGTAGACTGAGTCTGCATGTCCCGCCTCGTCCCCCACGGGGTTCCCCTCCCCGCCCCCACCTCCACAGGCTCCTTGGGAATCCTGACTGTCCCCAGGATTTTCCCCTCGGGGCCCACATCCCTGCTCATCCTCACGCCCTTCTGACTTGGACGCCTGTTTTCACCGCTCTCAGCTGTAAGCCTGCATGGAAATTCATTCATTCATTCAGCCATCAAACATTTGCATACCTCCTGCTGTGCACTGGGCTTCCCTGGTGGTTCTGAGGTAAAGAATCTGCCAGCAGGTCAGAGCCACGAGTTCATTCCTGGGCAGGAAGACCTCTGGAGAAGGGAATGGCTACTCACTCCGGTATTCCTGCCTGGAGAACTCCATGGACAGAGGAGCCGGCGGGATACGGTCCCTGGGGTTGCAAGGAGATGGACATGGCTGGGCAACTTTCACTATTATGCACTTGGTAATGTGATAGAAGATGAGAATGAAAACGTTACAGGTCCTCAGGGACGTTCATTGTGCCAGACTTTCTGAAAGTATCATCTTTGTATCCGCCCTTTCTCCCCTCTCCCACAAAGGGGCTCTCCGGTGGGTGTCTCCAGTCACACCATGCAGACTTCCTTCTTAAAGAAACCAATATTTTCTGTGATGTTCCATCCAAAAGAACACTTTAGTCTTTTTCTTACTTTTCCTCCCCCTTGGACACAGCCATCCCCCTGTGTCTGCGCTCAGAGGCAGGAAACGCCATGCTTTCTTAGGAGACTGACAGGTGGCGGTGGACTCCCCTGGGCTGGAGGAAATCGCAGGGGGAACTCGGGGAGCTCACGGGGCTCCTCTCAGAGGGGTTCCCGCTCCACGCACTCTCAGCTGGGTCCTCTCCAGCCTCTGCTCTTCCCCTGCCGGACACCGGGCAGAATCCTGTTCTCATCCCGCTGATTCTGTCTCCCATGGGTAAAAGACACCCTCAGGGTTCCCTGTGCCTTCCAGATACTGTGACAACGCTTCCCTCAGCATTCACACCTCCTCCCATCCGTCCGCCTCCTGACCCCTCCCCTGGAGTCTCCAGGATCCGTAACCTGGACACGTCTCCCAGACTCCACTCACCCTCTCCTCCCCTTGTGTCCCTCTCTTGATGATCGTCACCCCAAACTTGACAACAAGCAAGCCCGTGGGCAAAGCCTGTTCCTCCCCTGGAGTGCCCATTCCGAGGGGAGGCAGGGGGCACCAAGGATGCAGAGCTGAGACCAGAACCCTCGCCCAGGTCCGGTCCAGCTCCAGGCCTGGGGTCTCCATCCTCCTTTCTCTGAGCCCTGAATCATGCCGCCCCTGGACCGTTCTGGCCACCTCCTGCCTGCTTTCCTCCCATCCTCCTGGGCCCTGGGGCACCCCAGCGAGGGGTCTGTAACAGCACAGGCCAGATGGGGCCCCTCTCCTGCCCAAACCCTCTCTGTGTGGCATTGCCCTGACGGCCTGGCCCACACTCTCCAGCCCTTCCTGCCTCTCCAGGCCTCTCTCCTCCACTCAGTACTTCCCACCAGCACCCTGCGCTCCCCAGCTGCTGTGCCTGGGAGACCCTCTCCCTGGAGGTCTCCGTGCTGGCCACCCCTGCCCGCCTTGGCTCCCGTACTCGTACTTCAGAGTCTCTCCCTAGGGCTGCATTCGATGCCTCGTGGATGTGAGTGCTGTTCAAGGAAAGCCTTACTGTGTTTAAGTATTTATTTCCCCTCTGTGAGGTATTTATTTCCCTTGCTGTGAAGTAAACTTGCTGGAAGGATGCGTGAGCTTGTTTGCACCTGTGTCGACGCAGGAGCCAGACCCTGCAAGGCAGACGAGCTGGAGGTGGTTTCTGTCCCCTCCTCCAGCCCACAGACGTGTCGGGACAATGTCTCCTCCCTGCAGGCTGGCCTCCTTCGCCAGCCCTCTGTGTGGCCAGTGTTGCCTTCCGCACCGATGGGAAGCCCTGTGATGGATTCCCATCTCTGCGGAGTGACCTGTACCTGCCGCAGATTGACGGCCACTCCCCGGGGATGGGGTTTCATCCAGTGTGCTGCTGACTGTCCTTCTCTCCTGATGACCATCAGAGAGAGAGTTTTCTTTTTCAAGTTTATGGCCTCAGTGGTTCGATTACAGTTATAGTGCCCTGAACAGCTGTGACTCTTTGCAACAGTGGAACAGAAATGAAGCTGAGCTCGGGCTTAATGGAAATTGTCCCTTGAAAAGTTTGAATTTGGAACGTTTATTCTCCATTAATTTCAAGTAGGCTCTGAATTGAGCAAAGCATTCTCTGTCTTTCCTCCGTGTTGCGGGTTTCAGCTGACAAATGGATGCCGGGTCTGCAGACTCTGTCGCCGGCTTTGTGAAGTGTAGACCTTAGGGTGTGTACTCACCCACCCAACGGATGTCATCCCAGTGGGTTCGGGGCCTGCTGAGCTTAATCACGCTGGTGTGTGGCGTAGGCTGGGATGCCCCAGCAGGGTGAAGTGACAGTTTGATTGCTCGCGCAGATGTGGGAGATACACTGAGATGGGTGTGTGGGAGCCCTGCATGGGGACGCAGGTGGCTGAGACCCCCTCCGGCACTCGCCCCTCCGCCCGCCGCTCCCCTGCAGTGTAACCTGACTTCGGGACTCCGAGCAGCTCCAGGAATTCTCCTAAGCACCATGTGAGCGGTGATCCCGTGGGTGAGGGCTCGGAGCTGCCTTTGCATGAACATCGTATGAAGTTGAGAAAGTGCCCGTAATGACTCAGGCCTGGAGAGAGCTCAGGTGCTCTGGTGTTGATGTGTAGCCCGTCCTGGCCTGCAGCGCGGGGGTTGCTGTGTTCAGCTGCTCAGTCGTGGCCGACCCTTTGCGACACCATGGACTGCAGCACTCCCCGGCCCTTCACTATCGCCCGGAGCCTGCTCAAACTCACGTCCATTTAGTCGGTGATGCCATCCAACCATCTCGTCCTCTGTCGCCCCCTTCTCTTTTTGCCTCAGTCTTTCCCAGCATCAGGGTCTTTTCTAATGAATCAGATCTTTGCATCATGTGACCGGAGTATTGGAGCTTCAGCTTCACCATTATTTGTTCCAATGAATATTCAAGGTTGATTTCCTTCAGGATTGACTGCTTTGATCTTGCAGTCCAAGGGACTCTCCAGAGTCTTCTCTAGCACCACAGTTCTAAAACATCACTTCTTTGGCGTTCAGTGAGTAGATGATGGACGTGAGTTGAACTGTAGTGATCTGTCTCCAGAAACACCTTGCGGGCTGAACAGTCCTGTCTCCAGACCTGTGGACAGACCAGAGCTGCAGGCAGGCACCCGCAGAGGTCCTCGCTCACCTGGACACCTTGGACAGGATAGTGTTAAAACTGCCCCTGGCGGGACTTGTGGAAAGTCGAAACTGGACATGAGCATGTAGGCATGTAAGTGAGAGTTACTTCACTTAGAAGAAAGCAGGCCTGAGTATAGATTGTTTCTACGGTGGCTTTTTCTTCACGAGGAAATCTTGCGTGTTATTTGCTTCTCTGTGTCCAACCTGGGCTTCGCACTCTGCTGGAGAAAGCCTTCAGCTCAGGGCTTGCCTGGCCTCCCAGCTCCCCGCACAAGTGGCCGTTACTTGTCTGACTCTGTTCATTTCCAATTCCATCCATCAGTGATCCAAGCACTAATATTTGGCTGACCAACTCCGTGGAGTGCTGCCATGAAACGTCCTTTTCTAAGTACGTTTTCCAAGAACGGCCATCTTTTCTAAGACCCATCTTCAGCTGTGTGTTGCTGCCTGTTTCCCCTCCTGCAGGCAATCTGGTCACTTTTTTTTATGAAAAGCCCGAGCGAACCCAGCTAGAGTTCCAGTCTCACTACTCCCCGCCTCCAGGAGGCCTCGGGGAGCCTTGGGGGGAGAAGTGTGGTCCAGGCTTTCCCGACTGCTCTGGCCCCAGGCTCTGTGTTCACTGGTTTGTGAGGCTGGAGGGGGGCAGCGTCCTCAGCTGCCTGCTGCCTCTCTGGCCCCTGCCCTCTGAGTGGCGAGTGTCCACAGCTGGCTGCTGGCAGCTGCCTCTGGGACACGTGTGGGGGTGCCCAGAGGGCCTCCCAGGCCCCTTCCATGTTGTGGAGAACCTCCTCCCTCCCCCTCCCCCTGCCTCAGAACTGCACACTCCTTCCACCCCCTTGCCCCGCGGGCTGTCCTCTTGGGTGGGGTGCTGCAAGACGGCGCATGCCTAGTGTGGCCCAGTGCGCGCTCATCCCGAGAGGCGGTGCCTGGCTCCACGGACTCCTGCTCTCCTCTGCCGCCCCCGTTCAAGGAGGAGCAGGAGGCAGTTAACCAGTGTTTACAAAAGCCTGGTTGGCAACCCGCTCCAGTATCCTTGCCTGGAAAATCCCATGGACGGAAGAGCCTGCTGGGCTACAGTCCATGGGGTTGCAAAGAGTTGGACACGACTAGGCAACTTCACTTCTTCAACCTTTGTTTCTGGCGTGAGCCAGCATCTCTTTAGCCCTTTCCCTGAGGGCCAAAAGGAGCCCCCGCGCCCTTAGACAGAGGGCACAGGTCTCAGCCCTCGTTGGCCACCTCTGGGCTGCAGTGCCGCGGCCTGGGCAGGGCAGGGCTGAGCAGGGCGGCGGGGTCTCTTCCTGGCGGGAGGAGGGCCTGCTGCTTTCCAGGGCTTCGCGCCACTCGCGGGGTGTGAAGCTTCCCGAAGCTTCTGGTGTGTCTTTGTCCTCAGCTCTGGTTCTGAGACAGAAGCTAAGACAGCAGGTGACGTTGCACTCCTCTTCCTCCAAATTTTGTGCCCCTGCAGAGACCTCATCTCCAGTGGGGGACAGGGCAACCTTCCTCCCCCTCCCTCCAGCTGCCAGGAAGAGGGCCAGGCCTCCCCCAGGGCGGACGCGTCCTCTCCCATCTCCTCTGGGTCTTTGTTCCGTTTACTTCTTTCTCCTCCTCCTCGTCAGTCATCATCACCGTGACTCATCAGACCTCTGTTGTTTGAACAATTGGAAAATCGTCAGTGTTTTCACCTCGGAGAAGCTAATGCATCTTATGTGGCCCAGGAAAGCTGCCAGCTGTGTTAGAAAACCAAGGATGTGGTGGCCGTCGAGCCAGCAGCCGCTGCAGCCTCCGGCCGATGGTGCACCCCTGCGGGGGTCAGGGCGGAGAGAAGCAGGACCCCTGCCCGGTCTCGCGAAGGTGCACCTTGAAGGAATGATTTCAGTGAGCCCAGACTCTGGCATCTTGCCATCTGCAGAAAAGCACTAAGTTCATTAACTGAAGATGTCTGGCTTTTCTTTAATTAACAGTAATCTTTTGATGTTCCAACTGTCTGATTTTTGTTGAAAAAAAAAAAAGCGCCGTATATCCTGGCTGCTCCCTCATCTCTTTCGAGCAGTCCCTCAGAGCAATCTTAGAGGCTGCCTTCCAGGCTTAAGTTCTCAATATGTCTGATGAATAAAGCGTGATTCTCAGCTTTCAGGTTGTATATTTTTTAGCTTGACAGCTGATAGGTGGGAGACTTCAGTTAAACTTTTTTGAGACTAGAGGTTTTTTAAGGGTAATTAACTGAAAACATTGTCTGACTTATTCACTAGTTATTAGACTATATAACTTTTCATTTTCTTTTGCATCAGTTTTGTCCCCTCTTACATCTAGAATTTTCATGGCTCTTGGGTCATATTTTGTTAGACTCCCTAAACATGGGACTCAGCCAGGCTGGCGTGCTAGCTTCCGTTTGCCTGTGTACAAGTGTTTCTGCGTTGGTTTTCCTGTTACCCTTTCACACAGTAAAGTGTCAGCTTTGTGTTCAATCACTGGGCTTCAGTAAACTGAAATATTGTATTTGCCAGGGCTTTTAAAAAGGGGACCTTTGTGAAGAAAGAAAACGCTCACATACTGTCTAAATTCCTAGAAAGATTGGCTTTTTAGTGATTTGTTTCTTCTAAAAAAGAAAAGTTACCACGTTAGTATATTTAAAGTGGGAATATATTTAAATGATTGCAACCAGATGCATTTGCAAACCTTTCAAGAGCAATAGTTCCATCAAGAAAGTGCTTAAATAAAAAACAAATTATTGCAATTTTCAGGTTGAGTAATAAAGTGTGTGTAATTGCAGCAGCTAATATATGCATCTAATGAAGCATATCTATCTTCCTAAAGGAGTGCCGCCAATCAATTTGTGATGAAGCCAGTGTAATGAAGAAACAAGCATAGTCCCATATGGTTTAAAATCCCCGCGTGCCTAATAGTGCCTTACGCTAATCAGAAAATAGTTAGAGTCATCTGTTTGCCCATTTCTGTGCACGTCTCATGGAATTTGTTACCAGTAGGGTCCTGTTGCATCCCCAGGGGGCTGGCAGTCAGGTAGGGGAATGGGGGCTGGTGTCCACGGAGCTGACATCACACAACTTGCCCTGCGGTTGGGACTGAGGGCTTTGGACTCAGACAACTCTGGGTTTAAATTCTAGTTTCCTTTACAAGATGGATGATTTGAAGAAATTCCCTAAACTTTCTGAATTTTAATTTCCCATAATATAAGTGGGAATAATAATAGGGATAATAATCACATCTACAGGCTAGAGTCATTGGTAGCCTTTTAAAGGGAAACGTTCATTGTGTTGATGATGGTGGTGATGATGGTGATGGTGGTGGTGATGGTGGTGATGCTGATTTTGATAATGGTGATGGTGGTGATGGTGCTGGGGATGGTGGGGGTGATGGTGATGGTGGTGATGGTGATGATGGTGATGGTGGTGATGCTGATTTTGATGATGCTGATTTTGATGATGGTGATGGTGGTGATGGTGGTGCTGAAGATGGTGGTGGTGATGGTGATGATGGTGTTGGTGGTGGTGATGGTGGTGATGCTGATTTTGATGATAGTGGTGTGATGGTGTTGGTGGTGATGATGGTGGTGATGCTGATTTTGATGATGGTGATGGTGGTGATGGTGGTGCTGAAGATGGTGGTGGTGATGGTGGTGGTGATGGTGATGATGGTGATGGTGGTGATGATGGTGGTGATGCTGATTTTGATGATAGTGGTGTGATGGTGGTGGTGATGGTGATGATGGTGGTGATGGTGATGATGATGATGATGGTGTTGGTGGTGATGATGGTGGTGATGGTGATTTTGATTATGGTGATGGTGGTGATGGTGATGGTGGTGATGGTGCTGGAGATGGTGGTGGTGATGATAGGTTGATGGTGGTGATGGTGATATCAACCAGTTGTTTAACTGTTGTTTGGTGCTGCTAATCAATGACTTGAAATCTTCCAGACTGCAGACTTAGTTGGGGAAGGTAAGGTGACACTTGAGGGAGGATTTAATGGTTTATCAGAATCAAAATGGAAGGCAAAGGGGTATTTTATGCTTTATTTGTTCAGATCTTAACTTGATCTAGTCCCCTAACTTGATTTCCAAGGTGGTTAGTTTAGTTAGATAGCTATTAAAACAGTTTTTATAACATTAGAAGCTCAATTTCCTAGAATTGTGTCTGTAACCTAATATGTCAAGTTCATGAGCTATTTCAGAACAGTGTTCAGAATTACTTTATTTTTTTTCTTTCTTTTTTTTAAAAAAATTTTTATTTATTTATTTTTTTAATTACAATACTGTATTTGTTTTGCCATACATTGACATGTATTAGCCACAGGTGAACACAATCTCCCAATGCCGAAGCCCCCTCCCACCTCCCACCCCACACCATCTACCTGAATCATCCTGTGCACCAGCCCCATGCATCCTGCCTCCTGCATTGAACATTGGTGCTTTGTTTCTTACAAGATAGTATACATTTCAATGCCATTCTCCCAAACCATCCCACCCTTTCCCTCTCCCCCAGAGTCCAAAAGTCCGTTCTATACCTCTGTGTCTCTTTTGTTGTCTCACATATAGGGTCATCATTACTATCTTCTAAATTCCATATATATGTGTCAGTATACTGTATTGGTGTTTTTCTTTCTGGCTTACTTCACTCTGTATAATCGGTTCCAATTTCATCCATCTCATTAGAACTGAGTCAAATTTATTCTTTTTAAGGGCTGAGTAGTACTCCATTGTGTATATGTACCACAGCTTTCTTATCCATTCATCTGTTGATGGACATCTAGGTTGCTTCCATGTCCTGGCTATTATGAACAGTGCTGCGATGAACATTGGGGTACATGTGTCTCTTTCAATTCTGGTTTCCTCGGTGTGTATGCCCAGCAGTGGGATTGCTGGGTCATAAGGCAGTTCTATTTGCAATTTTTTAAGGAATCTCCACACTGTTTTCCAAAGTGGCTGTACTAGTTTGCATTCCCACCAGCAGTGTAAGAGGGTTCCCTTTTCTCCACATCCTCTCCAGCATTTATTGCTTGTAGACTTTTGGATCGCAGCCATTCTGACTGGTGTGAAATGGTACCTCATTGTGGTCTTGATTTGCATTTCTCTGATAATGAGTGATGTTGAACATCTTTTCATGTGTTTGTTAGCCATCCGTATGTCTTCTTTGGAGAAGTGCCTATTTAGTTCTTTGGCCCATTTTTTGATTGGATCGTTTATTTTTCTGGAGTTGAGCTGCATAAGTTGCTTGTATATCTTTGAGATTAGTTGTTTGTCAGTTGTTTCATTTGCTATTGTTTTCTCCCATTCAGAAGGCTGTCTTTTCACCTTGCTTATAGTTTCCTTTGTTGTGCAGAAGCTTTTAATTTTAATTAGATCCCATTTGTTTATTTTTGCTTTTATTTCCAGTATACTGGGAGGTGGATCATAGAGGATCCTGCTGTGAGTTATGTCGGAGAGTGTTTTGCCTATGTTCTCCTCTAGGAGTTTTATAGTTTCTGGTCTTACATTTAGATCTTTAATCCATTTTGAGTTTATTTTTGTGTGTGGTGTTAGAAAGAGGTCTAGTTTCATTCTTTTACAAGTGGTTGACCAGTTTTCCCAGCACCACCTGTTAAAGAGACTGTCTTTACTCCATTGTATATTCTTGCCTCCTTTGTCGAAGATAAGGTGTCCATAGGTGTGTGGATTTATCTCTGGGCTTTCTATTTTGTTCCATTGATCTATATTTCTGTCTTTGTGCCAGTACCATACTGTCTTAATGACTGTGGCTCTGTAGTAGAGCCTGAAGTCAGGCAAGTTGATTCCTCCAGTTCCATTCTTCTTTCTCAAGATTGCTTTGGCTATTCAAGGTTTTTTGTATTTCCATACAAATCTTGAGATTACTTTAAAAATATATTTCCAAATATTTCAATTTTTGACTTGCGTTCTTCATAAAACAAGTTATGGATCAAGGAGACCCAGACCCTTCTTCTCTCATCCATTTCTATTATAGGCCTGCCTGCCTCCAGACCTCTCTCAAAACTTTCAGGGGATCTCCATGTAGCCTGCTGGGCACATCTCTAATCCTTTTAATTTTCTCCTTCACCTGACTTGGCCTCAGAGACTCCAGCCAGGAGAGCAGAGGGAGGCTGCGGGAGGGATGCTGAGACAGGGCTGTTTGGCCTTGGCCAGCGAGAGGAGTCTGAATTCAGGCAGCGCCTCCTATCAGCGAGGCCTGCGTGTGCATCGGATAGCCTGCACATCAGGAGCCCCAGTATCCTGCCTGCTTAACGTGAGACACTGGCTCTCACAGACTTCCTGCTGGTGGAGCTGTCACGGCACCGGGGCCAGCCCAGGCGGTGGCTGCGGCGAGCAGGACACTCACCCCCAGCCTGGTGCCTGCAGAGTCAAGAGCTTCTAGCGGGACAGGCTGACGCCTCCAGGGCCTAGTGGCTCCTCAGAGCTGGCCCGGCCCCACGGAAGTCCTGAGCTAACTGAAAACACAACTCAGGGTCTTCACTGCTCCTTGACCTGCACGCCGCCGCACCTATCGTCTCCAGCTGCTGTCACTGTTCCCTTCCCAAGCCCCCTGTTATTTTCCTTATCCAGTCCCTTTCTTCCCGTCTTTTTCTAGATTCCTCTGAATCCCAGAGCTGTTTTCAGTAATAAGAAGGAAGAGTTTATTTTGCCTGCTGGCTGGGTCTTAAGCACTGTCTTTGAATCTTTGGCCATTTTGATTTTCAGCAGAGTCCCGCACCCACAGCAGTCCCTGAGAGTCAGAGAAATTCTGGATAATCGAGGCTCCCCGAAGGACTGTATGCAGAAGTGAGCCAGTGCCTGACTTCTGCCTTCCACTGCAGACACTTCCAACACGCGGGGACGGAAGCGTGCACTGCTGTGCACATCTGAGTCTGCTGCGGAAGGCAGAGCCATCGCAAATCCAAAATGTGTTATCCAAGGTCAACCATGAGATCATTCGAGGCATCTGGCATTGCTTGTAGCTTGATGAAAGGGCAAATGACACCCAGGAGACCCATAATCTAAGGTTCCCTGAACGCCATGCAGCGCATCATTTCACATGCATGACGTCTCTGTTATTGGTTTTGGCAGCATGTGAGAACCCGTGCAGCCCATGGAGGGGATTGATGGGGCTCTGTTGACGGAGGGTAATGAGTGACATCCACACGGGAGCTGGGCAGGCAAGCAAGCTGGAGAGAGCTCAGTGCTGGACACGCACAGCATCAGAGGTTCTCCCGGGGAAAGGGGGCAGCTGAGGATCGACCAAAGGGACAGTGGAGAGTAAGTGGGGTGGGTACGTTTTACGATGGGATTAGATCTGTATCATATATAATGTGCAAAAGCAATGCTAATGAAGCAAAGACCGTGTACTCACCACCCGAGTCATGGAAGAGAACGAGTGACTCTCTGAAGCCCACTGTGCCCCTCAGACCGCCTTCCTCCCCTCCGGCCTAAGGTCGTCGCCAAGTCCAGTTTTGTGGTTGCCGCGCTTGCTTCTCCTGATTCTTTATTACGTGTCTTGCTGTTCAGTCGCTCAGTCGTGTCCAACTTTCTGGGACCCCATGGACTGCAGCCCACCAGGCTTCCTGTCCTTCACTATTACACGTGCTGCTGCTGCTGATGAATCGCTTCAGTCGTGTCTGACTCTGTGTGACCCCATAGACGGCAGCCCACCAGGCTCCCCCGTCCCTGGGGTTCTCCAGGCGAGAACAATGGAGTGGGCTGCCATTTCCTTCTCCAGTGCATGAGAGTGAAGAGTGAAAGTGAAGTCGCTCAGTCGTGTCCGACTCCTAGTGACCCCATGGGCTGCAGCCCACCAGGCTCCTCCCTCCCTGGGATTCTCCAGGCGAGAGCGCTGGAGTGGGTGCCATCGCCGTCTCCGCCATGTGTAGCGGCCCCCAAGCAATACTTCACTTACTTCTTTTCGGAATGTGGACTCCAGTTGTGATCATGCTGTGTGCATTTTTCTATATTCCTTCTTACTTAACGTTTTGTTTGTGAGATCCATCCTTGGCGATGAATGGGAAGAATCTCAGTGTGCTCGCTTTCACTGCTCTACAGCACTCTGTTAAATGTGATGGGATTCTCCATCCAATCTGTTGTCAGTGGATTGTGTTCAGACTTTTTCTGTTGCAAAATACTGCTGTAAATATTTTTGAATTTATCTCTTGGTGCATAAAAGCAGACACCTCATATATATCTATATGCCTTTATGCGTATTCATGTACATATATATTTTTTCAGGGCATAAGTTATGTACTTCTTTCCAGTTAATGAAATAATACTGACTAACTTGCATTTTTACCTTCCGCTCTATTGAGATATAATTGACATATAACTTTGTGTAAGTTTAAGGGGTGCAAAATGTTGATTTGATACACTGAAGTTTCACAAAATGATGCCATGGTTATAGTTAACACCTCCGTCATGTCACATAATTACCATTTCTTTTTTGTCGTGAGAACCCCTCAGATACACTTTCTTAGGAACTTCCAAGCGGATAACACAGTTCTATTAACTGTGATCACCATGTGGTACATTACATCCCCAGAACTTACTCTGCTTTCAAAGCAATTACACCAAAATTGCACTCCCACCAAAACCTCAATTTCTCCTACTTCCTGTTAGGCGTCACTACCAGAAGATTTCTTTGTTTCTTCTCAACTGGTAGGTATGAAGTGTGTCTCACCATGGTGCTAACCACCATTTCCAGATTATTAGTGAGGCTGAGAATCTTTTTATATGTTTGTGAAACTTGCATTCAATTTTTCTATTGAATTAACTGTGTGTGTGTGTGTTAAAAATTGATTTGAATTTTTTTAACATATTCTGGATACTAACCTTCTGTTGTTTTTAAACGTTTCTAATCTAGATCATCATGTGATTTATGGTCTGTTTTATGAACAGATTTTTTTTAACACAATCAAATTTATCCATTTTCCCTTTATGTTTGTGCCTCTTTCTCATGTTTAAGAATCATGTCTTACAACCAATTCATAAAGATGTTTTCCTAATTTCCTCCTTAAGGTGTTGTAGTTTCATTTTTCACATATAAATATATAATCGTACGGAAACAGCCCTTAGCAAAGGTCAGTGTGGTTTAGTCTGCAGCATGTAAAGAGAATATATCCATTCCATATTGCATATTATTTCATAATGCAAATATGCCACAGTTTTTCTCCTGGCAGACATATATTTATTTCTAGTTTGGGACTGGTATTTTTTTAGGGCTTATTTTATTATTTTTAAATTGAGTTACAGTTGATTTATAGTGTTTTATTCGTTTCAGGTATATAGCACAGACATCAGTTATACAAGCCTATATATTCCCTTATATATATGAATAAATATATATACATCAGTTATACAAACACATATACCCATTTTCAGATTCACTTCTCTCAGAGATTATTGTGAAATATTGAGCACAGTCCCCTGTGCTGTACAGTGGGTGCTTGTTGGTTATCAGGCCTTTGTTGAATCTGTAGCAATCACACTCTTACGGCTCTTTTTGTGGTTTAGGTACTTACATGTTTGTAGGGAACATACCCAGGAGTGAAATTCTTGGATCATAGAGCACTGTATGCTCATCTTTGGCAGATGATACCAAGTGGTTTTCTCAGGTGCTTATAACAATTTAAATCCCCTCTAACAGTGTGTGAGAATTCCCATTTTTCCAGGTGCTCACCAACAGCCGGTATTATTGTCAGTTTAATCTCAACCCTTGTGGCGAGCATGCACTGAGCCGCCGCAGTCTGCGTGTCCTGAACTGCGAGTGATGCTGAATGCCTCTCATACGTTCAGTTGCTGTTTGAACTTCTTTGCTGCGTCACCTCTTCTCTCTCATTTTTTTTCTGCTGGACAGCCTATCATTTTCAGATTGTTTTGTAGGGATTCTTCATGAAACATTTGTTGGATTCTGTCTTAGTTTGGGGTGCAAGAACAAAACTTTCATAGGCTGGAAGCGTTTATTTCCCACAGTTCTGGAGACTGGGGAGTCCAGGCTCAAGCTGGCAGCGGACCTGGTGTCTGGGGAGGACCCGCTTCCTGGCTCATCCACGCTGGTCTTCTCGGTGTCTCCACGGGGCAAGAGCTTCTAGGGCAGCACTTATGAAGATGATCATCTCAGCTGGAGGCTCCATCCCCAGGGAGTCATCGCCTCTCAATGACTCCCACCTCCAAATATGACTACATGGGGACTCGGGATTGCAGCATGCGGGTCTCAAGGGGGACACGTTTCATCTGCCAACAGTTACGTTTGTTCTATCTTCTCCCACCCAGTCAGCTTGCCTTTTCCCTGCCTTCATGATAACTTTTAATGAACACATGTTCATAATTTTAATGTAGCCAAGCTTATTAATCCTCAGTTCAGTTCGTCGCTCAGTTGTGTCCGACTCCTTGCGACCCCATGAATCGCAGCACTCCAGGCCTCCCTGTCTATCACCAACTCCTGGAGTTCACTCAGACTCGCGTCCATCGAGTCCGTGATGCCATCCAGCCATCTCATCCTCTGTCGTCCCCTTCTCCTGACCCCAATCAACTCCCAGCATCAGAGTCTTTTCCAATGAGTCAACTCTTCGCATGAGGTGGCCAAAGTACTGGAGCTTCAGCCTCAGCATCATTATTAACCCTATTCTTCCTGTTAATGATTTTTATGTCTTGTTAGGAGAATTTTCCCCGCTTCAGATCATACAGCTGGCTCTTACTTTGTCTTCTCGGAGTTTTACTGTTTTCACACTTGGGTTTACATTCCAGTCGACCCTGCATCACTGATTGAAAATGCCACCTTTTCTCACTCCTCTCTATGTCGTTTGTTGCGTCTGTGGTGTGCATGGAACTGTGTGTGCATGGAGCTGTTTCTGGACTCTGCTCTGTCCCAATGGCCTCTGCGTATTTGTCTGAATTATGTGTTTTTGCTTTAGAGTCAGTCTTGAGATCAAATAGAGCAAGTCATCCCAACTTGTTCGTATTTTTTTAACGAACAATGATATTTATTTTTAAAATTGAAAGTGTGAAAGTGTAGTTACTCAGTTGTGTCTGACTCATTGTGACCCTGTGGACTGTAGCCCAACCAAGCTCCTCTGTCCATGGGATTCTCCAGGCAAGAATACTGGAGTGGGTTGCCATTTCCTCCTCCAAGGGGTCTTCCTCACCTGGGGATTGAACCTGGGTCTCCCACATTGCAGCAAACTCTTTGCCGACTGAGGTGCCAGGGAGACTTTTCAATTCGGAGGGCAGCTGCTTTACCGGGCTGTGTCAGTTTCTTCTGTACGGCGAGGTGAATCCACTGTGTGTGTCCACAGATCCTCTCCCTCCGGAACCGCCCTCCTCCTGCACCCCACCTCTAGGTCATCACAGAGCCCTGAGTCGAGCTCCGTGTCTCATGACAGCTTCCTGTTTGCTCTCTGTTCTACCCGTTAGTGTGTTTCTGTCGGTGCCGCTTTCTCAATTGGCCCACCCTCTCCTTCCTTCCCTGTGTCCACAAGCCCATTCTCTGTGCCTGCTTCTCTATTCCTGCCCTGCAAATAGTTTCATCAACACCATTTTTCTAGATTTCACCTGAGTCCTTTGATTTCCATTTTATTTTTTTAATATAAATTTGTTTATTTTAATTGGAGACTAATTACTTTACAATACTGTATTAGTTTTGCCATACATCAACATGAAATCTGCCATGGGCGTACACATGTTCCCCATCCTGAACCCCCCTCCCACCTCCCTCCCCATCCCATCCCTCAGGGTCATCCCAGTGCACCAGCCCCAAGCATCCTGTATCATGCATCAAACTTGGACTGGAGATTCTTTTCATATATGATATACCTGTTTCAATGCCATTCTCCCAAATCATCCCACCATCTCCCTCTCCCACAGAGTCCAAAAGACTGTTCTATACATCTGTGTCTCTTTTGTTGTCTTGCATACAGGGTTATTACCATCTTTCTAAATTCCGTATATATGCGTTAGTATACTGTACTGGTGTTTTTCTTTCTGGCTTACTTCACTCTGTATTTTAAATTGAGACTAAGCTTGGGAAGCTAAGCAGAATTTGGGATTTTGACTGGTATTGTTTTGAATCCAGTGAACATGGTTTATTCTTCCCTTTATTGACAGTTTCCTTAATTTCCCTTAATATTGGTTTTCCCTTTGCATAGGAGAAGGCAATGGCACCCCACTCCAGTGCTCTTGCCTGGAGAATCCCATGGATGGAGGAGCCTAGCAGGCTACAGTCCACAGGGTCGCAAAGAGTCGGACACGACTGAGCGACTTCACCTCACCTATCTACGGAAGCGGCTCAGACACGAAAGTGAAAGTGGAAAGTTGCTCAGTTGTGTCGGACTCTTTGCGACCGCATGGATTATACAGTCCATGGACTTCTCCAAGCCAGAACACTGGAGAGGGCAGCCTTTCCCTTCTCCAGGGGATCTTCCCGACCCAGGGACTAAACCCAGGTCTCCTGCATTGCAGGCAGATTCTTTTCCAGCTGAGCCACCGGGGAAGCCCATGACACCTTCCGATACTGCCTCTGCCCCACTCTTTCATCCCTTTCTGGGGCTTGCATCACGATGCCGGATTCCTCCATCTCGCCCATCATCGCCTTCATGTCCTGTATTCCCTTGTCCCGCTGTGCTGGGCTCTTGATGCTTTTCTCATACTTGCTTTCCCACTCACCAGTTCTCCTTGAATCTGGGGTACTCTGCTGCTTGGTCCTTGTATTTTAATTTTACTACATCTTTTAAAGCATATTCTATCTATTTTTCAATCTACATAATCCTTCATCTCTTGTTCTTTGTTGACATTTTGTGTCTTTCTTTGTTCACAGTATCCATACATCAACATGAAATCTGCCATGGGCGTACACATGTTCCCCATCCTGAACCCCCCTCCCACCTCCCTCCCCATCCCATCCCTCAGGGTCATCCCAGTGCACCAGCCCCAAGCATCCTGTATCATGCATCAAACTTGGACTGGAGATTCTTTTCATATATGATATACCTGTTTCAATGCCATTCTCCCAAATCATCCCACCATCTCCCTCTCCCACAGAGTCCAAAAGACTGTTCTATACATCTGTGTCTCTTTTGTTGTCTTGCATACAGGGTTATTACCATCTTTCTAAATTCCGTATATATGCGTTAGTATACTGTACTGGTGTTTTTCTTTCTGGCTTACTTCACTCTGTATTTTAAATTGAGACTAAGCTTGGGAAGCTAAGCAGAATTTGGGATTTTGACTGGTATTGTTTTGAATCCAGTGAACATGGTTTATTCTTCCCTTTATTGACAGTTTCCTTAATTTCCCTTAATATTGGTTTTCCCTTTGCATAGGAGAAGGCAATGGCACCCCACTCCAGTGCTCTTGCCTGGAGAATCCCATGGATGGAGGAGCCTAGCAGGCTACAGTCCACAGGGTCGCAAAGAGTCGGACACGACTGAGCGACTTCACCTCACCTATCTACGGAAGCGGCTCAGACACGAAAGTGAAAGTGGAAAGTTGCTCAGTTGTGTCGGACTCTTTGCGACCGCATGGATTATACAGTCCATGGACTTCTCCAAGCCAGAACACTGGAGAGGGCAGCCTTTCCCTTCTCCAGGGGATCTTCCCGACCCAGGGACTAAACCCAGGTCTCCTGCATTGCAGGCAGATTCTTTTCCAGCTGAGCCACCGGGGAAGCCCATGACACCTTCCGATACTGCCTCTGCCCCACTCTTTCATCCCTTTCTGGGGCTTGCATCACGATGCCGGATTCCTCCATCTCGCCCATCATCGCCTTCATGTCCTGTATTCCCTTGTCCCGCTGTGCTGGGCTCTTGATGCTTTTCTCATACTTGCTTTCCCACTCACCAGTTCTCCTTGAATCTGGGGTACTCTGCTGCTTGGTCCTTGTATTTTAATTTTACTACATCTTTTAAAGCATATTCTATCTATTTTTCAATCTACATAATCCTTCATCTCTTGTTCTTTGTTGACATTTTGTGTCTTTCTTTGTTCACAGTATATATACTTTCAGTTTTGAATCTAAGATTCTAATACCTGAAGGCTTTTTAAATCGGATTCTGCTATTTCTTATTTCTTTTAATCATTGTTCATGTTCCTTGATTTCCTTGTTTTCTTTTTTGTTGTCTTTTAATTTCTCTTTGCTCAGTTTCTTTCTCTATATTTGGGATTTGGGGAAAGAGTATTTGGATTTGCTCCCCCAGGAAGCCCAAGGGTCTCTGACTCAGTCTCTGGGGCCACGTTAACCTGAACGCCCAGCTTCTTGGGTCGTGTGCTGGTTCCCGCAGCTGCAAGCTTGGTCTCGCCCCCCACGCTCCTTGCTCAGCTCTGTGCCTTCCTGCTAGCTCTGCTGGCCGACAGTGGCCAAGGAGTACCCAGGCCCCTTGCCGGGTGGGGCCTCAGCCTTCCATGCACTTTGCCCTCAGCTCCCCCATGGTTCTGCTTGGGCAGCAGGATGGGCCTGGGCTCCCACCTCCCTGCAAATCTCAGGCTGCAGGAGGCTGGAGCCTGCCCTGCTTGCCTCCACTCAGGGAGCACGGATCCCGTGAGAGACTCTGCAGTCTGCTACTCATGGATTTCTGCTTCCCAGGTCACACTGAATGAGGATGATTTCTGAGCTGTCCTGGGTGCCGTCTTGCCCCAGACAGAAACCCTAAGATTTATACATGTTGGGGATTCATGGACTTCTTTGCAACTTTGATGAAACTTATGGATCTTCACTTCAGAAAAATCAGCAAAAGTTTATACCAACAATATTTTTCTTAAATTTTAGTGAGTTTCAGGTCATAGATCCCAAAGCAATCTATAGATTCAACGCAATCCCTATCAAGCTACCAACAGTATTTTCCAGAGAACTAGAACAAATAATTTAACAGTTTGTATGGAAATACAAAAAACCTCGAATAGCCAAAGCAATTTTGAGAAAGAAGAATGGAACTGGAGGAATCAACCTGCTGACTTCAAGTTCTACTACAAAGCCACAGTCATCAAGACAGTATGGTCCTGGCACAAAGACAGAAATATAGATCAATGGAACAAAATACAAAGCCCAGAGATAAATCCTTTACCTTCGACAAAGGAGGCAAGAATATACAATGGAGAAAAGATAATCTCTTTAACAAGCGGTGCTGGGAAAACTGGTCAACCACTTGTAAAAGAATGAAACTAGACCTCTTTCTAACACCATATGCAAAAATAAACTCAAAATGGATTAAAGATCTAAATGTAAGACCAGAAACTATAAAACGCCTAGAGGAGAACATAGGCAAAACACTCTCCGACATAACTCACAGTAGGATCCTCTATGATCCAACCCCCAGTATACTGGAAATAAAAGCAAAAATAAACAAATGGGATCTAATTAAAATTAAAAGCTTCTGCACAACAAAGGAAACTATATAAGCAAGGTGAAAAGACAGCCTTCAGAATGGGAGAAAATAATAGCAAACAAAGCAACAAAGAATTAACCTCAAAAATATACAAGGAGCTCCTGCAGCTCAATTCCAGAAAAATAAAAGACCCAATCAAAAAGTGGGCCAAAGAACTAAACAGACATTTCTCCAAAGAAGACATACAGATGGCTAACAAGCATATGAAAAGATGCTCAACATCACTCATTATCAGAGAAATGCAAATCAATTATAAGCAAGGTGAAAAGACAGCCTTCAGAATGGGAGAAAATAATAGCAAACAAAGCAACAAAGAATTAACCTCAAAAATATACAAGGAGCTCCTGCAGCTCAATTCCAGAAAAATAAAAGACCCAATCAAAAAGTGGGCCAAAGAACTAAACAGACATTTCTCCAAAGAAGACATACAGATGGCTAACAAGCATATGAAAAGATGCTCAACATCACTCATTATCAGAGAAATGCAAATCAAAACCACAATGAGGTACCATTTCAGCCCAGTCAGGATGGCTGCGATCCAAAAGTCTACAAGCAATAAATGCTGGAGAGGGTGTGGAGAAAAGGGAACCCTCTTACACTGCTGGTGGGAATGCAAACTAGTACAGCCACTATGGAGAACAGTGTGGAGATCCCTTAGAAGACTGGAAATAGAACTGCCTTATGACCCAGCAATCCCACTGCTGGGCACACACACCAGGAAACCAGAATTGAAGGAGACAGGTGTTCCCCAATGTTCATTACAGCACTGTTTATAATAGCCAGGATGTGGAAGCAACCTAGATGTCCATCCGCAGACGAATGGATAAGAAAACTGTGGTACATATACACAGTGGAATATTCAGTTCAGTTCAATCACTCAGTCGTGTCCGACTCTTTGCAACCCCATGAACTGCAGCACGCCAGGCCTCCCTGTCCATCACCAACTCCTGGAGTTCACTCAGACTCACGTCCATCGAGTCAGTGATGCCATCCAGCCATCTCATCCTCGGTCGTCCCCTTCTCCTCCTGCCCCCAATCCCTTCCAGCATTACTCAGCCATTAAAAAGAATACATTTGAATCAGTTCTAATGAGGTGGATGAAACTGGAGCCTATTATACAGAGTGAAGTAAGCCAGAAAGAAAAACACCAATACAATATACTAACACATGTGTATATGGAATTTAGAAAGATGGTAACGATAACCCTGTATGCGAGACAGCAAAAGAGACACAGATGTATAGAACAGTCTTTTGGACTCTGTGGGAGAGGGCGAGGGTGGGGTGCTTTGGGAGAATAGCACTGAAACATGTAAAATATCATATATGAAACGAATCGCCAGTCCAGGTTTGATACATGATACAGGGTGCTCGGGGCTGGTGCACTGAAATGACCCAGAGGGATGGTACTGGGAGGGAGATGGGAGGGGGGTTCAGGATGAAGAACACATGCACACCCATGGTGGATTCAAGTCAATGTATGGCCAAACGAATACAATATAGTCAAGTAAATAAATAAATAAAACTGAGATAAAAAATAGATTAAAAAAAAGAATTTCTGGTGATTTATTGGAGGTAAGCATCTTTCTGACTATTGCATAATGATAAAATCATAGGAAACAAGTCAATTATTTGGCATGAAATATTATATATATGAATTTATCTAATAATTGAAGATTACCTCTTTAAATATATAAACTTTGAAATTAATAATTTTTAGAACTCTTTCTAGCATGGATTGCATATTTTAATTCCTTCTTTAAACCATACTTGATCTAATCTTATTATTTCAGGTTTATAATAAGCCTAAAATTACAGAACTTAAGGATTATTAGAAGGAAACACTAATCGTACTTGATCATAACCTAAGTGCTGGAAGAGAAATTACAGGTCATCTCAGTCTGACGGCTCTTCCCATCTCTTGGACTCCACTGAATTCGTTTGACGACTTCACTTCTGAATGGACATCTGTTGACGATTCCTAAGGAAGCTGGATATTTGGAAAGAACCTCTTCATCCCCTCCAGCCACTTTCTCCCTCTAACTGTCCTCTGTCAGGCTTAGCATTTATATTATCAGGTAGAGTCACTCTTTCATTTTCTCCACACCCTATTCAGCATTTACTGTTTGTAGACTTTTTGATGATGGCCATTCTGACCGGGGTGAGGTGATGCCTCATCATGACTCTGATTTGCATTTCTCTGATACTTAGTGATGTTGGACGTCTTTTAATGCAGTTTTTCGCCATCTGTAAGTCTTCTCTGGTGAAATACCGGTTTAGACCTTTATAACCTTCCTACACAACTGGTGGGAATGTAAACTTGTACAACCCGTGTGGAGAACAGTATGGAGGTTCCTTAAAAAAAACGAATAATAGAGCTAGCATCTGATCCAGCAATCCTGCTCTTCAGCATATAGCCAAAGAAAATTATTATTTGAAAATATGCATGCACCCCAATGTCCATTGCAGCATGATTACAATAACCAAGACATGGAAACAGCCGACATGTCCTTCAACAGAGGAATGGGCCAAGCAGACGCAGTGCGTGTAGACAGGGACCACTGCTCAGCCGTAAAAGAGAGAAGCATTGCGTTCGCAGCAGCGTGGGTGGGCGAGAGACGGCCACACTGAGCAAAGTGTGTCAGACAGAGGCGAGCATCACATGACATCACTCGCATGTGGAATTGGAGAAAACGATCCAAAGAGCTTATTTACAAAACAGAAACAGATTCACAGACCTCAACAAAACCAAACCAAACCAACTTGTGGTTACTGAAGGGCGAAAGTGTGTGTGTGGGAGGAGAGGTAAATCAGGAGTTGGGAGTAACATATACACAGTACTAGCCACAGAATAATTGGCAAGGACCCACTCCATAGCACAGAAAGCTCTCCTCATCACTCCATAACAATCTATGCGAGAAAATAATCCAAAAACAAATTGACACCTGCGTGTGTGTATATATGTATAACGAAATCACTTTGTTGTACACTGGGAACTAACACACGTTGGAAATCAACTCTGAAGGTGAAAGTGAAGCCATCAGTCGTGTCCGACTCTGAGACCCCACGGACTGTAGCCTACCAAGCTCCTCTGTCCATGGGATTTTCCAGGCAATAGTACTGGAGTGGATTGCCATTTCCTTCTCCAGAGGATCTTCCTGGCCCAGGGATCGAACCTGGGTCTCCTGCATTGTAGACAGACGCTTTCCCGTCTGAGCCACCAGGGAAATCAACTATACTCCAGTGTAAAATGAAAATTACATTAAAAAATTAAATGAAGCCCAAACCCAAAAACACACAAAAAGAATTGCTTTTTCAGATGATAGACTCCTGGGCTTTTATGATCCCAGTTCCAATATACATTCTCATCCTTTAACTTCAGATTCAAAAGGGCAGGGTTTCCCTGTAGTCACCAGGCAGCCTGAGCCTCTGCGACTGCTCATTTTGTGGACAGCCCAAGAAGGCTGAATGCTGAAGAGTCGATGTTTTCAAAATGTGGTGCTGGAGAAGACTCTGAAGAGTTCCTTAGTCAGCAGGGAGATCAAGCTAGTCAGCCCTAAAGGAAATGAACCCCAAGTTTTCATTGGAAGGACTGATGCTGAAGCTGAAGCTCCAGGCCTTTGGCCACCTGATGCGAAGAACTAACTCATTGGAAAAGACCCTCATGCTGGGCAAGATTGAAGGTGAGAGGAGAAGGGGACGAGAGAGGATAAGATGGTTGGATGGCATCACCGAGCCAGTGGACATGAGTTTGAGCAAACGCCCAGAGATAGGAAAGGACAGGGAAGCCTGGCGTGCTGCCGTGCATGGGGCCGCAAAAAGTCGGACACGGCTGAACCCCTGAACAACAACAACCACCCTCAACGTGTGGTCTACACGCAAGCTCCGTTAATTCTTACTCATTCTACTCTCACACAGAACCTAAAAGGATGACCTTGATGTTGGTTGCCTTTCAGACAGTGGTAGGAGAAGGCTCCTTACAAATGTGAGATGGGAGTGGCTGATAGCATGGGTGAAGACCAAGAGACGGGTTTCTGCCCGGCCTCTGCATGCTGCTTTAAAGCCATTTGTAGTTCAAAGGCAATGAAGAGCAAAACCCAAACATTAATGATTTCAAGAAAGTTCCTCAGGAAGGACTGCATTAGGGCATGATGAAGAGAAAATTTTTCAAAGGAGTTGAAGTGGCAACTCTCTGCTAGAGATCACACAAGCTGGTACCAGATCTGATACTGCCAACACTCGTATCTTCGACGCAAGTGGAACCAGACGCTTTGTCAAGATCAGATGCAGGACGGCCACATCTGTCATCATGTCTTTAACTCTGCGCTGGAGTTTTCAGGGGTCGCTCACCTCCGTTGGCAGATGGCTCTGATTTTCAAGTAGTGACGTGAGTTCAGTGACCTGCTGAATGGTTTTTGGCACGGAACACCAGCACTGCCAGACCTCCAACTTGTCACACTAGGAGGACATGCTCTGATGGGAAACAGGACTTCACTGCATGAGGAGTGTGATGCAGAAAGCCGCATCACCGTTTGGCGAGTGTCAGAGCAGCCCACGGCGTGAGAAGGGGGCTCGCCCAGTGACCTCCACGTCTCGTGGCGCTGCCTGCCTCAGTGGTGCTGTTTCTTTGAGAGGAGGTGCTCTCTGTGCGTGTAGAGCTGTTTCCTGAGCTTCTGAAACGGGTCTTGGTTAACCTCAGATTTCTGCATCACAGTGTGTGTTTGCCTGAAAATGTCATAGTTAGATGTTCTATCACTTCAAAACCGTCATTCTGTCATATCTGATCTGTCCTTCATGTAACTATAGAAGTCACTTCTCAAAATACAGGTGGGATCTTCCTCAAGTACAGGTTTTTTCTAATTTTTTTTAAAAAAACTGTTTGTTTTGTCTTGGGGTATATTCCATTAATAGACTTCCCTGGTGGTTCAGTGGTAAAGAATCTGCTTGCCAGTGCAGGAGACTCGGGTTCAGTCCCTGGGTTGGGAAGATTCCCTGGAGAAGGAAATGGCAACCCAGTCCAGCATTCTTGCCTGGGAAATCCCATGGAGAGAGGAGTCTGGCAGGCTGCATTCCATGGGGTCACAAAAGAGTCATACACAACTTAGACACAATCCGCAACTAAACAACAGCTGCTGCTGCTAAGTCGCTTCAGTCGTGCCGAACTCTGTGCGACCCCATGGACGGCAGCCCACCAAGCCCCCGCGTCCCTTGGACTCTCCAGGCAAGAACACTGGAGTGGGCTGCCATTTCCTTCTCCAAAGCATGAAAGTGAAAAGTGAAAGTGAAGTCGCTCAGTCGTGCCCAACTCTTAGCAACCTCATGGACTGCAGCCCACCAGGCTCCTCCATCCGTGGGATTTTCCAGGCAGGAGTACTGGAGTGGGGTGCCATTGCCTTCTCCTGTAGCTGATTAATAACGTTCTGATACTTTCAAGTGAACAGTGAAGGGACTTAGCCATACATATCCATTTTCCCCGAGACTCCCCTCCCATCCAGGCTGCCACATAACATTGAACAGAGTTCTATGTGCTATAGAGTAGGACCTTGTTGATTATCCATTTTAAATATAGCAGTGTATGCATGTCCATTTTGATCACAGGTCCTCAAAAATGTAACATTTATTTGAGCCACATTTCTTTAAAAAAACAAACAAAAAAAACCCAAAAAAAACCCACCTCTTGATTAAGGCATATTTTGTATATCATATATGTCATCATTTTAAAGTGTGATTTTCCTAATGTAAATTTAAAAAAAGTTTTAGTGACTTGACTCAGTTGCACAAACCGTCACCATAAATCAGCCATAGATTGTTCTCATCACCCCAGTATGATGCCCTGGGCACGTCAGCTTTCTCCAGGCAGCCACTCAGCTGCTTTCTGTCTTTATTTTGTTCTTCAGCCGCTAAGTCATGTCCTGCTCTTTGTGACCCCACGGATGGCAGCATGCCAGGCCTCCCTGTCTCTCACCATCTCCCAGAGTTCGCCCAAGTTCATGTCCATTGAATCGGTGATGCCATCCAACCATCTCATCCTCTGCTGCCCTCTTCTCCTTTCACTTTCAATCTTCCCCAGCATCAGGGTCTTTTCCAAGGAGTTGACTCTTTTCATCAGGCGGCCAAAGTATTGGAGATTCAGCTTCAGCATCAGTCCTTCTAATGAATATTCAGGGTTGATTTCCTTTAAGAGTGACTCCTTTGATCTCCTTGCAGTCCAAGGGACTCTCAAGAATCTTCTCCAGCACCACAATTCAAAAGCATCAGTTCTTCAGTGTTAGCTTTGCCTTTTCTGGATATTTCCTGTAAATCAAGTTGTCAATGTGTGATTTCTTATGAATGGGTTCTTTCATTCAGTGTAACGTTTCTGAGGTCCATCCATGATATGAGGTAGCTGCATTTTTCCTTTTCATTGCAGAATAGCCTTCCCTTCTCTCTTCACCGATTGACAGCATTCCGGTTGTTTCCCATTTTGACGCACCGTGAATAATGCAGCAAAGAAACATGGAAAAGTTTTTG
Organism: Litocranius walleri; assembly: GCA_006410535.1. Lineage (NCBI taxonomy): Eukaryota > Metazoa > Chordata > Mammalia > Artiodactyla > Bovidae > Litocranius > Litocranius walleri. The sequence continues at coordinate 2,438,230 of SJYG01000250.1, read as the reverse complement.
TGTGGATGTATATTTTCACTTCTCCTGGATGGATACCTAGAGGGGAATTTCTGTGTCATATGGAAAATTTATGTTCAAGTTTTTAAGAAACTGACAAAGTATTTTCTGAACCGGCTGCACAAATTTATTCTCCTGCCAGCAGTGTAAGAGGGCTCCCGTTTCTCCACATCCTCTCCAGCGTTTGCTTTTGTTTGCCTTTTTTGTTATAGCTGTCCCAGTGGTTGGAAAATAGTATTTCATTGTGGTTTTGATAGTTGTTGTTTAGCCACTAAGTCGTGTCCGAGTCCTTGTGACCCCATGGTTTATAGCCCTCCAGGCTCCTCTGTCCGTGGGTTTTCCCGGCAAGAATACTGTGGCGGGTTGCCAGTTCCTTCTGCAGGAGATCTCCCCAGCCCAGGAATGGAAGCTCGGTCACCTGCATTACAGGGGGCTTCTTTAACTGTGAGCCACCAGGAAAGTGTTTTATTAAAGTTTTCTTCGTGACTAACAATGTTGAGCAGTTTTCGTGTGTTGATTAGCCATTTGCAGGTCTTCTAGGAGGAGATGTCCATTTAAATTTTATACTAATGCTTTGACTGAGTTGCTTATTTCATTATGATTGAGTTCTAAGTGTTGTCTGTGTATTCTGGACAAAGGCCTTTATTAGATACCTGTTTTGAAAATCTTTTCTCCCAGGATGTTACTGGTATTTTCATTTTTTATTGATGTCATCTGAATTGTAAAAGTTTTGAATTTTAATGAGGCCCAATTTATCAGTATTTTTCTTTTACAGACCATGCTTTTGATATCATGTCTAAGAAATCTTTTCATAGCCCAAAGATTTGAGATTTTTCTATGTTTTCATCTAAAAGTTTTCTGCTTTGGCACTTATACTAAGTCTCTGATCCCTTGCCATCTTAATATTAATCTTCTAATGCATTGATTGTGAACTGTCTTTCCATTTGATTAGATTTTTATTTTCCCTCAGCATTATGTTGTAATCTTCAGTGTGCTGGTCTTACCTTTCTTGTGTTAAAACTGCACGTAAATATTTTATCTTTTTTGATGCTATTGTGAATAATATATTTTAAAAATTTGAATACTTTATTGTTTGTGTATATATTAGATTACTTGCTGTCCATGTATCTCCTCTGGCAAAGTATTTACTCACAAATCTTTTCCTTACTTTGAGTGATTAGCTTTCTTGCATTTTGAGAGTTCTCTGCAGATTCTGTATGCAAGTGCTTAATCATATGTGATTTGCAAATATTTTCTCCAATATCTCTTTTTTCATTTTTAAAGTATCTTTTGAAAAGTGGAAATTTATAGTTTATATGGATTCTGATTTATCAGTTCTTTTATGGATTGTGCTTTGAGTGTGGTGTCTGAGAGTCGTCTGCCTGATTAAAATCGTAAACTCCTTCACCTGCATTTTCTGCTAGAATCTTTGTTAGTTCAGGTTTCACACTTAGATCTATGACATGCTTTGGCCTAAGTTTTCTATATGAAACAAATATATACCATGCATATGGTATATTTTATGAGGTTAACTTTTAAACAGTGTTTTTCGTTGTGTGTAGTAAGTTTAGGTTTAAGCACTGTTTGTTGAAAAGACTATCTTTACCCCTCTGAAACGCTTTTGCATCTTTGTCAAAAGTCAGTGCCCATATTTGTGTGTCTATTGCTTGAATCTCTGCTTTGTTTCTTTAACTTATTTGTTCATTTTGAAAATTATAATGCACAGCTTTGACTACTCTAGCTTATAAATCAAATATGTTATCCCTCCAGTATGGGTGTTCTTTTTTAAGTACTTTGCAATTCTATGTGAATTTAAACTCAGTTTATCATGTTTTAAAAAAAAAAACAAACTCTGATAGAATTCGATGGGGAATAGCCCACTGGATCTCGAAATCAATCTAGGGGAAATTGACATAAACACTCTTGAGCCTTCAGACACATGAACAAGACACGTGTCTCCATCCATTGGTGTTTCATTTATCTTAGCAATATTGTATGGGTTTTAGTTTACACACGTATTTTGATGGATTTATCTGTTTTCCATAAGTTTAATGCTATTGTACATAGTACAATTTGAACATTTAAATTTTGGTTGCCCCTTGATAAAGACATAAAATTGAGTTTTGAGGTTCTGGTGTTATTTCTACACTGCAACCTTGTTAAACTCACTTATTTGTCCTAATAGCTTTTGGAGGTTTCATTGGATTTTTGTCATCAGTAATCATGTCCTCTCAGAATAAAGACACTTTTCCTTCTTCCTTGCCAATCTGCATCCTTTTTATTTCCTTTTCTGTTCTGAGTGCACTAGACAGAACCTTCGCTGCCGTGTCGACAGATGTGATGAGGGGAGACCCTCTTGTCTTGCTCCTGATCACAGGGGAAATCATTCATCACTGAATTTGGCATTAGCTGCAGTTTCCTCATTGTTGCTTCTTTCAGGGTGAGGGAGTTCACTTTCATTTCTTGTCTTCTGAAAACTTTTAAGGGGAGCAGATGTTGGATTTTGCAAAGTGCCCTTTCTGTTCAATTGAGATGAATAATCATAGTTTTTATTTTTCATTAAACTTTGGTAATATGGTGAATTACATGAACTGATTTTCAAATGTTAAACACATGTTGCATTTCTGGATGAAGCCTACTTGTACATGATATATTATCATTTTAAAATATTCGTGGGCAATTTGCTAAAGGAAAATTTTGTTAGATTTTTTCCACCTACGTTTAAGAGGAATGTTGGTCCCTACTCTAACTTTCTGATACTGTCTTTGTCTTATTTTGGAATCACAGGAATGCTGGCCTAAAGAATGAGTTAGAAAGTGTCTCCTCTTCAGTTTTAAGGGTGTGTTTGTGCAGAGTCAGTGTTTCTTCCTGAAGTGTTTGGCATATTTCACCAGTAGAGCCATCTACTTCTAGAGATTTTTTTGCTGGAGGTGGGGTGGGGTGGGGTGTGCTGGAGATGGCTGCAGGGCAAATATCTTTAACTGCAAATTCAACTTCTTTAACGGATATGAAGCTGTTAGCATTGTTCATTTTTTGGTAGTTTGCATCTTCAAGAAATTTCTCATTTCCTATGCATTTTTGAATGTCTAGGCTTAAAGTTGAGTTTAGTATAGTTCAGTCGCTCAGTCGTGTCCGACTCTCTGCGACCCCATGAACCGCAGCACGCCAGGCCTCCCTGTCCATCACCAGCTCCCGGAGTTCACTCAGACTCACGTCCATCGAGTCCGTGATGCCATCCAGCCATCTCATCCTCGGTCGTCCCCTTCTCCTCCTGCCCCCAATCCCTCCCAGCATCAGAGTCTTTTCCAGTGAGTCAACTCTTCGCTTAAGCTGTTCTACTGCTCCCTTATTGAATCTATAGTGATGCTGCATCTCTTGTCCTAACACTGGTACTTTCTATCTTCTTTGTTTCTTGATCAGTGTTATCAGTTATGCTGATCTTAAAGAAGGAGGCTTTGATTCATTCCTGTTTTTTTCATTAAATTCCATCTTGACCTTGTTGCTGTTCAGTTGCTAACGGACTACTTGTGACCCCATGGACTGCAGCAGGCCAGACTTCCCTGTCCTTCACTATCTCCCGGAGCTCGCTCCTATTCATATCCATGGGGTCATATCATATGACCCTGGGTAGGAACAGAATCTAAATATCCAGAGAGTTTTGCTCTTGAAAGTAATGTTTCCCCTCACGTTTTAGAGTATCCCTGGACTTTGAGACCAGTAATAAAATATTTCCAAGGCTCAGAAAAAAAAAAACCCCAGTAAACTATTGACTATTTCCTTTATCCTGTCTATTTTGCATTTAATTTGCTATCCTTTCTCTAGTTTCTTGTAAACAGGAAGCTGAGGTTCTTGATTTGAGACCTTTCTTCTTCTCTAATGTCGGCATTGATGTAGGCATCCCTAATGAGCTGTATCACACACATTCTGCTATGCCAACTTTTAATTTTCATTCAGTTTGAAATACTTCCTAATTTCCCTTTTGGTTTCTTCTTCGACCCATGGGTGGTTTAGAAGTATGTCATTTTGTTTTCTAATGTCTGGGTGTATTCCATACATCTTTTATGTTATTAATTGGTAATTCAATTCCATTTTGGTCAGAACATGTGTGTTCCTGCCTTGAATCCTTTGAAATTTGTTTCTCCTTAATTTGTTTCCAGATCTCACCCGTCTTGGTTAATTTCAGATGTGCCCTTGAGAAGAATGCACATCCTGCGGCTGCGGGTGGGATTTTCTGTGAGCGTCAGTCATGGGGGGCCGTATCCTTGCTGCTTTTCTCTCTACTTCTGCAAGGTCCTGAAGGAAAAGTGCCTTTTTTTTTCACTTTGCAGTTATGTCTGTTTTGCTTAATGGATTATGAAATTCTGTAATCAAGTTCATAGGGGTTTAGAATTGTTTGAGCTGCTTAATTGTTTAGAATTGTTGAGCTGCGTGTTCTTACGGAAATGTCTTTTCTAAACTTCTGCGGCGAATCTAGGCTCTGAAACCCTTCTGTCTGATCTGAGATGGTCAGTCCTACGTTCCCTCCACCAGGGTTAGCTGCATTTGTTCTCCCTGTTGTTAGGGTCCACAAGGGGCTCGCAGCAGATGATTCTGAAATGGCCCACTGTGGTGGCCTGGCAAGCAAGGGATGCAGTCACAGGGGCCGCACTGCCCTGGTGGCATCCTGTTTTTTTCCTTAAGGCAGAATCCTGTTTTTTGAGAAACTGTTGCCAGTTTCTCAAAATCACGTGATCACCCGACTGTGAGACCCCCCCGACTATGATCACAAGACCTCAGCTGCAGGCTAAAGATAAGCCAAGGCCCCCTCCCTTCGGGGCACAAGTTCCCTTCGATAGGGTGTAAGGAGGTGGCTGCAAAGGGTGAGCACTGGTTTCTCTCTGAAGCCAGTCTCTTTCTTTCTCCCGTAATAAGTCTTTCTCTGCCTGAGTGCCCCGCTCACTCTCTTTCCCTCCGCGCTTGCCTTACCCCTGTGTTTTTGCTTTCACTCACTTTTCCGCATCTATTTAAAGTCCATTTCTTATAAGGAGCAGAGGGTTGGGTCTTGGTTTTTCATCCAGTCTGACAGTCTCTTCATTTTAATTGAAGTCTTTGGTCAAATCACGTTTACTGCGACTGTTGACCTGGATGGTCAAGTCCATAAGCTTGCTGTTTGTTTTCTAGTTTTCCCATCTTTTCCTTGCCTCCTTTCTTTCTTTTTCTGCTTTCTTTTCACTTAATGATATGCATTTTAAGATTCCACTTTATTGCCTTTGCTGGAAATTGTTGACTATAATGCTTTTAAAAAAATGGCAATGACTTCAGGGTCTATAGCACGCATCTTGAGCTCACCACAGTCTATCTGGACGTGATGCTGTGCCATTTCACATGACGGAAGAGCTTGACGATGGCAAGCTGCCATTTCCCTCCTGCTGGCCTTTAAGCTTCCATGGTCATTTATTTTTCTTAGATGTATGTTATAAACCTCCAATACATCATCATTATTTTGTTCAAATCATTATCTTTTAAAGAGATTTAAATAATAGGTAAAAGTCTTAATTATCTACCAAGTTAGTACCATTCCCCAGGCTCCTCCCTCCGTTCTGCAGATTTTATTTCCATCCAGTGTCACGTGTATTCTCTAAATTCACTCCAGCTTTGGTATGGTCAGGGGATCAAGACTGGAGAAGGAGCCCGTCCATATAGGAGGCGGCGGAAACTGGAAGTGGCTTGGTGTGACAGGTGGCGAGGAACCGTGTGGAAGGAGGCTCCAGCGACTAGCCCTGCATGGGGCAGGAGGGGACGGGCAGGCTGACCCCGGAGTCCGCGGACCTGGGTCTGTCTCTGGGGGAAACAGCACAGTGCTTTCCATGGAGTTTAGGAGAGAAGCGTCACTCTGCTGTCTCTCTGCCCAGATCCTTCTTTTTATTCATGGTTAATTGCCGCATTTCTTTAGCTTCCATAATGTCCCACTTAATCCTGAAGATGTTCTGCCTTGAATTCGAGTTTAATGAAGTTAAATCGCTCACGTGCCTCTCCTGCTGGCTTGTGATTGCCGAAGGAGACAAGGCTGAGCGTTGTTCTTTGTATTCCAGCCGCTATTATGTCCCCAGAACAATGCCTCGCACACAATGAGAGATTAATAAATCTGGGTGACTCCCGTTAACAAAGGCGCTTACTTCCGTGTGACACAATACAAGCGTGATTTAATCCTCTTTCATCACGGAATACAGTGCTGAGAGTCCTCTGCTCTACTCTTGAGGACTTCGTAGGCATGCAGTCTCAATTTCGAGATCTAAATAGGTGTGTCAACAGTACGGGGAGTCACACAAGAAATTCTCAGCTTGGGTTATTTTCCAGTGTCATAACACTTACGGTTCTGTGGAAGCACAAGCAATTTTCTCAATAGAAGGAAAGAAGGGAACAGCTGCCCAGGATGATAACTCGGCTGCCTGAGGTGCTCGGGCAGCCACAGTCTGGGCAGTATGGATGCTAATAAGGGGCGGGGGGCAGGACATGGCTGGCGACAGGCCTTGTGGAAATATGTCTTCAACAGGCCAGGAGCCAGGAGCTGCTGCCCTGCAGAGGTTTGACCGAAAGCTGTTTGGAATCTCAATCTGGAAGCAGAGCTGGGAGGCGGTTTCTATTAACAGGGGATGTGCCTGCTGTTTATTGCTCCTGATAGAGCTGGCGCCCAGCTAGACACCTGTTGATCGCGTGTCAGGACATCAGGGCAGAAATATCAGCTCCTGGAGGAAAGTCTTTCAGCAGAGATATGAGAAACCCAGAAAAATCAATACCCCTAATACAAAGATGTTTCTGGAGGTGTTCCTTTTACAATGAAGAGACACACCAAGCTCTTGCCAGTACTTTGGATCTTAGAAGCAATATTTCTCTTTAAAGAAGAAGGGGATCTAAAGCACAGTGTGGCTTAAAAAAACATAAACAAAAGCGCTCACCTCTGGCTGAGGGAGCTCCGGGGTCATCCTAGGCCCCCACTGGGCCCCGTGGACAGAGGCTCCAAGGGCCTCCCTTCCCCTTCTCCCTGACGGTGACCTGCGTCATCATGGTGAAGCGTCCTGGCTTATCAGTGCTTTTCTTGGTCCCCCAACCCCAGATGTGTCCAGCGAGTTCCGGAACGTCAGCTGCCCCTATTTTTATTTTCCTACAAAGCCTGCTTAAACTCAATATTAAAAGAAAACTAAGAGGGCATCTGGTCCCATCACTTCATGGCAAATGGAAGGGGAAACTGTGGAAGCAGTGACAGAGTCCCTCTCCTTGGGCTAAGATCACTGCAGATGGCAACTGCAACCACAAAATCAGAAGACAACTGCTTCTTGGCAGGAAAGCTGTGACAAACCGAGACAGTGTGTTATAAAGCGGAGACATCACTTTGCCGACAAAGGTCTGTGTAGTCAAAGCGTGGTCTTTCCAGTGGTCTTGGACCATAACAAAGGCTAAGCACCAAAGAACTGCTGCTTTCGAACCATGGTGCTGGAGAAGACACTTGAGAGCCCCTCGGACTGCAAGGAAATCCAACCTGTCAACTTAACCAACAAAGGATATTAGATGTTCTGAGTCTTTGACGGGTGGGCTGGGAGTGCTGCTGCTGCTGCTGCTGCTGCTGAGTCGCTGAATCTCACAGAGATTCATGTGTGCGCTTCCGAGCATTTATTTTCCGTCTGTGTTCCTTCCTTTACTCTTTGCTCACGCTCACTTTCCTGTTTCTCCTCCCTGATTTCGGGAAGAGTTTCCATTAAAGACCTGCTTGCCAAGCAGGAGACGTGGGTTTGGTCAGGAAGATCCCCTGGAGAAGGGAATGGCAACCCACTCCAGCATTCTTGCCTGGAGAATCCCATGGACAGAGGGGCCTGGAGGGCTGCAGTCCACGGGGTCACAGAGGGTCGGACACAACTGAACGTCTATCAACAACAGCAGGATTAGATGTCGTCCTTCCTCGGCTTACTCTGCTGATGGTTTCTTTGAGATGGCTCCTGGGATAAGCCTTCCTTGATCAGTGGAGGTCAGCTTTATGGTGAGCGCCACAAATCGGAAGGCATATGTCAGTGTGAGTTTGATTTCGTCTTATCCCATTACACTAAAACAAAAACAAAGAAGGTAAGAAGTGAATATGCGAAAATTATGAATGGCAGGCTATGGATATTTTTGTCAGATTGTTTTTCATAACCTTCATGCATTTTTAAAGATTTCCAAATATTTACCCCAAACGGCTCACACCACAGTCACAGAGAGCTATCCGTGGCCCTCTGGGTGAACAGCCTGTGCCTGCCCGAAGTCTGCTGTCCAGCCTGTGTTCTGATGGAGGGTCTGGATTTCCAAACCATGGGCAATAACCGGCCAGCCTTTTCACGGGTGGTCACGGCTGGACCCTGCTCATGCTGCTGAGAAAAGTCAGGGGAGTTTTAATTTAAAAAAAAATTCATTTATTTATTTTTGGCAATGCTGGGTCTTTGTCGTGCCTGACTTTTTTCTAGTTGTGGTGAGTGGCGCCTGCTGTCTAGTTCCCACACGTGGGCTGCTCTTTGCGGTGGCTTCTCTTCCTGCAGAATGTGGCCTCTGGGCGCCCGGGCATCGGTAGTGGCAGCAGGTGGGCTCTCGAGTGCAGGCTTGGTATTTGTGGGGCACAGGCTCACCTGCTCTGCGTCACGTGGAATCCTCCCGGACCAGGGATCAAATGTGTGTCTCCTGCATGGGCAAGCAGATTCTTACCACTGAGCCACCAGGGAAGCCCCAGGGAGTTCCTCTTGGTGGAAAGAGTGCCTGAAGGTTCCCCAGCCCGACTTTTCCTGCCTCCCTAGGGTGGACGCATCACCGCCTTTGTCTTTGTGGTTATCTCAGGAGGACCCAGACGTGGCCTGCTCAGCGGCTCCTCTGCAGATGCCGCTGGAGGCTGAGAAATCAGCTGAGTGGAGATGGCAGGGCCCAGCCTGCCGGCTCCCTGGCAGGGCCAGACGGCCAAGCGGGCGGGCCTCCCTGAGACGGAGGACTCCTCTTCAAGTCTGTGTTCCAGGGCCCCGGTAATCACCCTGCGTCTGTCTGGGCCGCTTAAAACACCTTTGGAAGATCTTTGAGAAGCACCTACGCGTTTCGCCTCTTCTTTTCTTACGTACCTTCGTTTATTTTTAATAACCTTAACTAAAGATTCAACATACAAAGGATCCAAGAGCCAGGCAGCGGAGTCTCCCCAGCCCTCCCTCAGCCAGTTTCCTTTGGTAAACTTTCTGAAGCCCTCCCAGAGCCACGAGCAAGCTTGCCCTTGGTCCCTTGGGAAACAGGAGCTGGGGGACATTTGCATCAGGGAGTAACGTGAAACGATATTTGGAAGCGAAAACTTAGAAGGAATATGAGGGGGGATTGGATGGAAAGAGGCAGGAAGCCGTGAAATCAGAGACTCATCTCGTGGCCCCAGGGTGGTATAATTCAGGAGGCCCCTACCAGTGGAGACCCCAGAGGCAGTGGGGCTGCAGGAGAGACTGGCACAGTTTCAAGGTTTGCTGCCCTTCGTTGTCATGTGTGACTGTTAACTTACTGACATAGCACATTATGTTGAATTTCAGACTTGCCTTTCACTTTTGTCATCATTTAAAAATATACGGAAAACTTCATTTTCCAGATTATTGTCAAGCTCTCTTGACTTTCAAGAGGTGTTTTTAAGCCAATAAGATCTATGGTTCTTCTAGGAAAACTTAGGGTATAAATCATCAGTTTAAAACAATGGAGTATAAATCCTATTGTATAGGCAAAATACAGCATCATTAGAACTAATTGACAAGGCATGTCCACTGTAATGAGGTTGTCCACCGGATACTGTAAGGTGAAACATGTAGGGGTATATGGAGAAATAACGACGGATACATTAAATGAATAGATGGGTTGGAGGATGGAATGATGGATGAAAGAAAAGCATAAGTGCTGGAAATGTGCCAGGAAAAGTACTGGAGAGAGTAACTCTTTTGAATGCCTTTGAATCATGCAGAACATGATTATTCATATGAGGATTTCTAGATAGGATGAGTGTGTGTGTGTGTTGGGGTGGAGACCAGAAAACAGTCACGTCCAAAGTGTGAGCCACCTTCAGGGAAGCCAAGGCTCCCAACCAGCCCTTTAAAATAAGATACAAAATCTCTCTGAACATGTTTCACTAGACCAAGGAGAATGGAGGGCTTATTTATCTCCCAGAATACACAGCCCACGGTTGTGGACCTAAATTCTCCTGGAAATACGATCCCAGAGGAGGGTGACGCACTCTTTTCACACCCACTGTTGACAGAACAAAAAGAAACGGCCTCGGGCTGTTGTGAGAAAGCCTGTTTAACTAGAGAGGCCCGCAGCTGTGGGGGCTTTCCAGTCCCAGCAGGACCGCAAAGGGGCTGCACCAGCCACTCCTCAGGCAGCAGGCTCTTCTTTCTGTACCGGTTAATCACGATCATCCTGGAGGAAGAGGTGGAGGAGGCTGGCATCCTTCTAAAATGAAATCGACTTTCACGACTCCCGCATTTTTACACACACTTGGGCCAAGTTGAGAAGAAATGACGCTGGAAAGAATTTGGGGAATTCTCCCTATGGCAGGTGGGGCCGAGATGTGCTCCGGAAAACTGAGAGCTGGCCTGGCACTGCGGGTCAGCCGCGGGGGCTGCGGCCGGAGGAGGAGCAGCTCTGGGCTGTGCTGGGGCTCATGGCACTCACCCTCCTGCCCCCACCCCGACTTCTGGGGGTGGATTGTTACACAGGGGAGGAGGGCCTTCCTCAAAAGGAAATCGGGAGTTTTAGGAAGGTAGTGAGTCGTGGATGTGCCAGGCAAGGAGGGGGTTGTGGAGACTGCAGGGACGCAGAGCAGACTCTCACCCAGGACTGGGGGACACTGGGAGGAGGTGGGGCCCTGAGCCCAGCCCCTGTAGAGCTGGCTTGTTTCCCAATCTATTACATGCCTTGGGCAGAGCAGAGTCTCACCTGGGACTAGGGGACATGTGGACAAGGTGGGACCCCGAGCCCACCCCATGGAGAGCTGGCTTGTTTCCTGATCTGTTACATACCATGGGCAGAGCAGAGTCTCACCCGGGACTGGGGGCCATGTGGACAAGGTGGGACCCCAAGCCCACCCCCTGGAGAGCTGGCTTGTTTCCTGATCCGTTACATACCATGGGCAGAGCAGACTCTCACCCGGGACTGGGGGACATGTGGACGAGGTGGGACCCCGAGCCTACCCCCTCCCTGGAGGCTGGCTTGTTTCCCGATCTGTTACATGCCTTGTGCAGAGCAGAGTCTCACCTGGGACTGGGGGACACGTGGAGGAGGTGGGACCCTGGAGAGCTGGCTTGTTTCCTGATCCATTACATGCCATGGGCAGAGCAGAGTCTCACCCAGAACTGGGGGACACATGGACGAGGTGGGACCCCGAGCCCACCCCCTGGAGGCTGGCTTGTTCCCCGATCCGTTACATGCCACGGGCAGAGCAGACGGGGCGCAGGCTCTGAGCTCCACGTGCAGCCCCTCCTCAGTGGGGACTGGGGGAGCCCCCTGGGGACACACCTGGAGCCCTGCCTGCCCTCTCTGGCCCCCCAGCCCTCCCAGGCTCTGACGGCAGGGCGTGAGCAGGAGGCGGCCGTCCTAGTGGGCGTGGCTAGAGCCCCTGCGGCCCCCGCCGCCTGTCTGATCACACCTCCTGCGCCTGTCTCTTAAACTCATGGCCCTGGAAAGGGAGCCACGGTCTCTCTTCTGCGGCCGCTGTCCTCTGGGCCCACGCATATGAGCTGGCACACGGCTCGGTTAGAACCGACGATTTCCAATAGGGCGAATGGTCCTGTCTGACTTAGAAGTGGTCCCGTCTGACTTGCCCTGAGGCTGTCAACCAGCGCAGGAAGAAGAGGCACTTTATGACCTATGGCTCTGCCCCCAGGTTGGGTATGGGCAGGATATCCCCTGTGCTTGCCCACGGACAGGCCTGAGTCGTCTTTCGCTGCAGGTGTATTAGGCCAGTGCCTTGTCCCCACGTCTCCACAGAGAAGCGTCCACTGGAGACAGCTGCCCTCTGGGTGGCATTCGGGGGTACGGCCTTGCCGGGGCCTCAGCATCGGGGGTGACAGTGAGGCCTGGCGGGGATGAGGGCCGCCCACCGCTTGTGATGTCCTGCGGGGCCTGGAGCGGCTCTCTGACCTGGCGGTTCCTTGTGAGGGTGGGGGCGCAGCACCAGGCTCCTCTTCGCGAGGCTGTGCTCTGAAGTCGGGGTGGCAGTGAGCGGGCGCCTCGCACAGGGAGCCCTTCCTGGCCGCTGGTGGGCTTTCCTGGTGGCTCCGAGAACAGAACCTGCCCTCCTGCTTGGCCGTCCGCTGTGGGCTCCTCATTCACTCATCCGGATGTCTGTCCGTCCATCCTTCCGTTTGCTCAACGCTGGGGTCCCAGTTAAGCGAGGTCAGCCCATCCCCCAGGAGGACGTGCGTGGTCCCTGCTGCAGGCGGGCCACCCCACCGCACCCCACGGCTGGCACCACGCCCGCTGGCCGTGAGCCCCCCACACGCCGTTCCTTCATTCGACGTCTCCTTTGCGCTGCTTGGCCTGGGTCTAGGGCGGCTGTCAGCGACCTGAGCTGAGCTGCGGGCAGTGCCTCGTCCCCTCCCGGGTCCTTTCCCTCTGATGCTCAGCCGTGGTGGCTGGTGCAGGGGGCTGGCATCTGCCCGGCATCTGCCCGGCCCCTGTGTGTCCACCGAGCTGAGCTGCGCGCCGGGGAGCTGCATGCGGGTTTGCCGGCTGTAACTGCTTGTCACCTTGGTGGCCCAGGGCCCTTCTTCGTGATTTTCCTTTGGTCTGTACTTTCTGAAGGCAGTGAAAACCTTGGGATACGTAAATACAGAGGCAGCTTCTGTGAGCGTCCCGCTCACTCACCGTGGAAGAATCCCCAGGAGGAGGCGCGGAGATTCGAGGGCCCGGCTGTGGCTTCAGGGCCACGCCATCTCCGGATTCAGCTCGCTTCAACGTGGGTGCCGTTTCACTGTTTCACAGAAAGCTTATTGTTTAGTAGTGTTGTGATGTCTTCTAATTTCTTTTGCTCATGAGGATGATGGAAACCCAGGTTTCCCCTGTCGTGCTGGCATGCTTGAGTGCAGTGCAGCCTGGCGCCCTTCCTGGACTCCTCACCCCAGGTATGAAACAGCAGCCTGCGGGCAGAGTTTCGGGAGGATGAGACGCCTCTGAGAGACGCGAGCTGGGCCCTCTCCTCTCTCAGTCAAGGTGGTAAACAGCAAGGTCCCCGGGGGCTCCGGGCTGTTTATGCCCTTGCGGACGGGCCTGCTGTCTATGTGGGAAGCCCTGCTGGGGTTCTGAAACCATCACATACCCGCTGAAGCAAAGATGGATACAGCAAAATATAATAGGCCTGTAATTGCAGCAGGACTGTGGACTTTCCTGTAAAATTGTAACAAATGCTTATTGTTAAGTAAATGTCAAAAATGAGGAAAATAAAAGGACAATCGTGAAGATTAACAATAATGGCACCATTCAGAGACAAAAACCGTTACCGTTTCAATGTTTCCCCTTCTTTCTTGGAGTGCATTTTTAGAAGGTTTTATCCTGATTGTTTCACAACGTATCAAAAGCATCACTGTGTGACTCTTACACTTGTGAGGCCTGCTCGGGGCTGGATGGACTGCATCCTCTGAGTGTTAGCTGTGTCCTACTCTGCACCTCCACAGACTGCAGCGCCCTGGGCTCGTCTGTCCATGGGGTTTTCCAGGCGAGAATACTGGGGTGAGCTTCTGACTCCAGGGGATCTTCCCGACCCAGGGATTGAACCACAGTCTCTTGTGCCTCCCACATGGTCAGGCGGATTCTTCACCACCGTGTCACCTCCTAGGACGTGTTCTATTTCACTTGGCCCTCCCCCTAGCATTGCACACTGTGTCTCCTGGCTTTTCTGAGAATATGTGCTGTACGTGGGCGTTTTCTGCATGTATACTTGCCTGTACTCGGGGGTCCCTTTGGGGGAGACACTGACACAGTGTGTGCTCTAGGGTCCGGTTTGAGTTTAAACCCCAGCTCCCCACTTGCCAGCTGTGTGACTTGGTGAGGCTGCTAAGCCTCTCTGTGCACCATGGTCCTCATCCGCAGGGTGCTGTGTAAGGTGGTGGAGGCCCTTCCGGGGGCTGAGGCATGTGAGCAGTGAGCCTGGCCCACAGCAGGCTGGGCTGACGGCCACCTCTGCGGCTGCCCTGCCGTGTCCTCAGCGATACGGTGATGAGCTGGACTGAAGCCCGGAGTAGACTGATCAGCCCAAACAGAAGCGCTTCAGAAGGCTTTGGGTTTCTGTTCTCACTGGTTTCCCCTGCTGCTGCTGCTGCTGCTAAGTCGCTTCAGTCGTGTCCGACTCTGTGCGACCCCATAGATGGCAGCCCACCAGGCTCCTCCGTCCCTGGGATTCTCCAGGCAAGAACACTGGAGTGGGTTGCCATTTCCTTCTCCAAAGCAGGAAAGTGAAAAGTGAAAGTGAAGTCGCTCAGTCGTGTCCGACTCTTCGCGACCCCGTGGACTGCAGCCCACCAGGCTCCTCCATCCATGGGATTTTCCAGGCAAGAGTACTGGAGTGGGGCGCCATTGCCTTTTCCAACTGGTTTCCCCAAGTCTTCTCAAAATGAAACGTTGCTAACTTAATGTGTGGACAAATGAACATGTTTCTATACCTCAGTGCTTTCTCTCTGTTTTTTTTCTGCTTCTATCCTTCACGCCCTCCCCTGTGCTGGTGGGAATCAAGGACAGAGCTGCCCGATCCCCTCCATGAGAGAGGTCCCTGCTGTCTGTAGGTCGCACAAAGGACGCTGGCCGGGGCCACAGCGAGTGCAGTTCCCTCTGCCTGGGGCCCTCTCGTTCCCGGATTACAGCTGAGTGGCCAGCAGGGTCCTGTGGAAGCAGGTCCGCACGTCTGCTTCAGCCTCTCTCAGCCCGTGGGCTTACGGGGTGCTGCCTATCCCCACTTGGTGCAAGGACATGTCCAGACCAGCCCTGCTCGGAGCTCAGATCAAGTGCGTTCTCTCGTCTTTTCCTCCCTGGTTCAGAGGGCAAAGACCGCAGGCTCTCAGCACAGCAGAAGGAAGGCCAGTTCTTCCTTTTCCCATCCTGGGCTCCTGGTCCATGTGGAACGCTCTCTGTGTGGCCTGAGTTCTTGGTGCCCTCTGCCTGCACCCTGTACGGAGTGCCCCTCTGCCCAGGGCTCACACTGCCTTCTCCTTATACGACCCTGATTGTCTGGAGGGCAACTTGGCGTCACTGAGTTGGATTATGGTCGGCCTAGGGGGCGGGTGCGATATGACAATTTTATTTTTGTCTTTTTACAGTGCACTTTAGAGTTACGCAGGGCATTTTTCCTTATATAATTTTCTTTTTTGTTACTGTGTTATTCTTCCAATCATTAGAATAACTTTAGGGCGGAAAAAAAAAGTTGAGATTTTGCTGGAAGTTAGTGTTGATGGACTTGACAGGGTAGCCGGTGGTGGCATCTGCCCATGTTTGCCACTTATGGGATGCCAGCTTCCGCCCTCTGTGTCTCTGACTTGTAAATGAGGGAAAATAAAGGCACCTCCTTCATAGGTTTCGTCATGATCACAATAAGATATGTCCTTTCTAAGACATCTTTGAACATTACACGATGACAAAGATGTTTGCCTATGTCCCCGTCTATAAGTTTTACAATGTAAGCTTTTATTTTTAGTTCCATGAGACCTGTCAAGCTAATTCTGATGTAAGATGTAACTGGTTTCTTTTTTCTTTCCCCGTATTGACATCCAGTTGTTTCGGCATCTCTTGTTGAAAATATGTTCCTTTCCCGATTGAATTGTCTTGGCACCTCTGTCAGAAATCCGTTGAAGATATGTGCCCAGGGCCACCTCCAGGCTTCCTTCTCTCTTCCATTGATCTGCACACCTACCTTTCTGCCAGGACTGCGTGTCCCTGCCTGTAGCTTCACAGTAAGTCTTGATATCGAGAGCGTATGTGCGGCAGCTGTAGAGAGGTGCCCCGTGGTCGAGGGCCCAGCCCTGGGCTCTGCAATCCACCAGTGCTGTGCGTAGCAGGACGCCCGCGCAGACCCTCTCTGGGAAGGCCTGGGGCTTGTCCGACAGCCTCTCTGGCTTGAGGAACCCGCGCCTCGTGGAACCTCGGTCTTCGTGGCCACCTGAGGTGTTCCCACCAGCCTCCCTTCCTCTCCCCTTCGCTGGAGTCGCTGGGGGGCCACAGTTTGACCTCCGCACCCATCTCCTCCAGCTCCTGTTTCCTTCCCTTCTGTGAGAACACAAGGTTTCACCTCTAAGATTCTTGCATTTGCTTCTCAGAGGATTTGGACAAACAGGACACTGTCAAATTGCGTTTCCTTTTTATAAAGGTTAATCTTGTCTTTGCATTTTCATATACACTTTTGAATCATCTTAGACGTTTCTACGATAAAACTTGCTGGAATTTTGGTGGGTGTTGTGTTGCGCAAGAACTCACCGAGGCGTCCTCTCTTTAGCGTCTTTCCTACAGGGAGTCTTCCTGCTGGTCACCACGTGCTCTCTGTCCGGCACAGCCGCTCTCCGCTGCTTTCAGGGGTGTGTTGTAATCTTCAGTGTATGGGGCTTAACATAACTTGTTTGTTCATCCCTGCTGCTGCTGCTGCTGCCGCCAAGTCGCTTCAGTCGTGTCCAACTCTGTGCGACCCCATGGCCTGCAGCCCACCAGGCTCCCCCATCCCTGGGACTCTCCAGGCAAGAACACTGGAGTGGGGTGCCAGTGCCTTCTCCATGGTTCATCCCTAAGTATTTCATAATTGTGTATGCTATTGTAAACTAAATTGTAAATTAAGTCTTCAACTTCATTTCCACCTCTTTGACAGCATACACAGACGCCGCTGGTTTTCCAGCATCAACTTTGCCTTCAAGAGCATTTTTGCCTGAATTCACTCACCGGTTGCAGTAGCTTTTAGTTCTGTTCCACAGTGTTTTCCACGTGCACGGCCAAGTCACCTGTGACGAGGCAGCTTTAATTCTTTTCCAGTGTGAGCCCCTTTTACTCTGTTTTCCTGTCTTTTTGCATCGGTTAGACTTTCACTAAGACCTGGATAAAGGGCTGAGACCCGCCCTCTGCCTTATTTCACAGTGTTCAGCCTCCTGAGTGTGACGTTGGCTGTGGGGCTTCTGTGGACGCCCTTAGCTTAACGAAGGAGGTTTCCTCTCCCAGCTTCCTCAGATTTATTTTTTATTTTTTGAAAGATTTTTGGATTTTGTCAGGTTGTTTTTCTGCACCAATTGAGATAATCATGTATTGTCTTCTTTTTCATTTAAAAAGAATAGTACTTTATATAATTTTTAAAACTGTTAATGTCACATTCCGGGAAAAACTCTCGCTGGTCACATGCTCTTTCCTTATAACGCGCTGTCTGGTTTGCTAATGTTTTAGTAAGGATTCTTGTGTGTATGTTTATGAGGATTATTCTTTGGTTGGCGGTGTTTTCTTCCTTTGGTGTTGTCTGTAGTTCTGGCATCAAAGTAATACTAAACTCACAAAATGATTAAGTAGGTTTTTGCCCTCCCGTTTTCTGAAGGAGCTTGTGAACAAATTTGTTTAAAAAGAACTTAAATTATGTATAAGTCCTATACACCAAAGATTACAAAACACCCCTTAAAGCAATGGAGTGCTAAGGTGATGGAGAGATATCACGTAATAACGGACAGGAAGACTCACTGTGTTTAAAGACGTTCATTAAACATTCCAGATTCCACCGATGATGTGCTCTTGGTGTGGAGTTTTCTTTGTGGGAAGGTTTTGCATTTTCCTGGGCTGTGGGGATTTTCAGATTCTCAGTCTCTTCACTTGACTTTCGTGTGTTTTGGGGCTGGTTTTGGTAACAGAAATCTTGACTGATACAGCACTGTTTCCGTGGATACAGCATGTGTATCTGTGTGCTCCGTCACTCAGTCCTGCCTGACTCTTTGTGACCCCATGAACTGTGGCCCACCAGGTTCCTCTGTCCATGGGATTCTCCAGGCAGGAATGCTGGAGTACGTTGCCATGCCCTCCTCCAGGGGAACTTCCCGACCCAGGGACTGAACCCTGGTCTCTTACATCTTCTCCACTGGCAGGCAGGTTCTTTACCTAGCGCCACAGGGGAAGCATTGACACAGTGTTCTGTTGGTATAGCATTTTCCCCTGGATGCAACGTCACTGGCTTCTTTTAATATCTTCTCTATTTAGCTTGATATAGATGAAAGGAAGCACACTAGTGTGCCTAGCAATGACTTCCTTTTGTTCAGCTTGCCGAGTTCATGGCCATTCTCTTTGCCACCAACTTTGGGGTGCTTTTGTATACTTAGAAAGCTGATTTTTTTCCTGTCCAATTTTGTCTGTCTTTACCACATGGGACTGCAAGAGTGTGTATTATGGATAACTTGATATTATCTCTGAGGCGCTCTACTTTTTCTCACTATTTTCAGACTTGTTACTGTCTATTTCTGTATATGACCTGTTTTTTTTTTTTTTTCCCATTTTGTTTTATCACCAATCTGTTATTGAGTCTCTTTAGGGAATTTTAAAAATTTCAGTAAGTGTATGTTTCAGCTTTAGAATTTCCATTTTTACTGTTCAATTCCTCAGTTGAGATTTCATATCTCTTCAGTTATCAGGACCAATTTTCCTTTTATCCTTTAATTCCATTTATAAGAGCTGCTATGAAATCTCAGCTTGCTAAATCTGATACCCAGGTCATTTGTAGTCAGTGTTTACTGACTGCCTTTTATTCTTGTATATGGAACGGCTTTCTCTTTATTTGCATGTCTAGTAACTTGGGTTTAAAAACTAGACCTTGTAGCTGGTACAGCATAATACAGTGATTCCAGGGTCCACCGTGCTCTGAGCACTGATTTCTCTTGTTCTAACCCGCAGTTCACTTGCCTTGCCTCAGACTGCAAGCTTTGCCTCTCTGTTTTGTGCTGCTGCCAAAACCTCTGCTTTGTTTTCATGTCTTCCAGCCTCTGCGAGGTAGCCTGCTTCTGTAAATGGAACTTGGAAATATTTGTTTGTCACTGTGCTGTTTTTAAGAAGGCAATGGCACCCCACTCCAGTATTCTTGCCTGGAAAATCCATGGACTAAGGAGCCTGGTAGGCTGCCGTCCATGGGGTCGCACAGAGTCGGACATGACTGAGCGCTTGTCACCTATGTGGAGAGAGTGGTTGTGCCTGGTGGGCTGC
The DNA here is from genome assembly GCA_006410535.1 of Litocranius walleri. Classification (NCBI taxonomy): domain Eukaryota; kingdom Metazoa; phylum Chordata; class Mammalia; order Artiodactyla; family Bovidae; genus Litocranius; species Litocranius walleri. Next base: position 2,419,033 of record SJYG01000250.1, on the reverse strand, counting down.
AGTCCACGGGGTCACGAAGAGTCAGACACAACTGAGCGGCTTCACTTTCACTTTTCTCTTTCATGCATTGGAGAAGGACATGGCAGCCCACTCCAGTGTTCTTGCCTGGAGGATCCCAGGGCCGGGGGAGCCTGGTGGGCTGCCGTCTATGGGGTTGCACAGAGTCGGACACAACTGAAGCGACTCAGCAGCAGCAGCAGGGCTGTTTTAAAGCCAGTTTTTCACAGCTTTTTGTGGAACTGGGCAGCCGACCTGTGCCTGAATAACTCGGCAGTCCGTCAGGAATTCAGGCTGAGACTAGACTCAGGCTGGGGAGCTCGGCCGCTCTACCCTCTGAGGGTTCCTTGCTCCTAAGGGCCCCCGGGTCCCAACAGCTCTGCTAGTCTGCGGCTCTGTCTGCTGACACGTCGAGCCCGGGAGGTATCGGCCCCTTGCCCCTGAGCTGATGTTTGCTGGGTGTGCTTGGCTGACAAAGCGGCAGGCCCGCAGACCTCACTGTGCGGCTCATGGTCAAGAAGCCAGCCCTCTCCGGGCTGGGCCCTGTGGTTTCCCACCGCGTCTGCTGCGGGTACCCACCTGAACATGGCTTGCTGTCAGCGGCGACTGGGGCGGGCTCATGCTTACACTTTTAATCTCACTCTCACCCGTGGAGTTTCCGCCGACGTTTCTGGCTTCTTTCCCAGTCCCGACTTCTGTCTCCGGCCCTGGGTGGTTATGCTGCCAGGCGCGGCTGCTGCCACAGGCGTGGGCATCGCAGAGCTCCCTGGGTCCCCTCAAGCCACAAACTCCCAGTTCTTACTCCTTTCACTTGTTTTTACATTTTTTTTAAGAGCATGAACGCTTGCTCTGACTTTTGTCCATCACTTCCTGCTTTCTAACTGTCTTTAAGTAGATGTTTTAGACATTTTATCTAGGCTTTATGACGATACCTGTGGGAGAGTTTGCATGACCACTTCAGGTTCCTGCAACTGTCTCCCCTCTCTGTGATTTTAAAACATCTCCCTTTAAAGTAAACGCACTTTCTCCTCCTTTTTGTGATGGAGTGCCTTGGCCACACTTCTGAAGGAATTCAACTAATTACAGTAAGAGTGGATTATTGGTTTTTCCTTATTTTTACTAGAATGTCCTTAGTCTTTCACTATTAACTTTGATTCTGCATGTGTGGGAAGTATCTGAATATGCTTAATTTTTAAAAGTTGGTTTTTTCTTTATTGTAACTCAGAAACGGGTGTTCAGTTGTATCCATGCATGATAAACATTGATTTTTTTTTTTATAGGGGGAATTTGATGGATATTGTTTTTATTATTAGATTTTAAAAAGGTAAAACCGATCTGCTGTGTAACTTAACGTTTGCCCTGTTGTGTAGTTCACGTCTCTGACTGTTCTTGAGACGGAATGTCTTTATGTGTTTGTGAGCTGCCCCTCTCTCGTGAGCTGACTTCGCCTGTTTCTCTGTCTCACAGTACTCTTTTAAAGTGGGTTCCTTAGAACTTTCTATGCATCAGGGTTGTTAAACCAGTGTCGTATGTGCCATCGATATTTTCCCAGGGTTTGTTTACTTTCTAATTGTGTTTGTGATGCTTGTAGATATAGAATTCTATATTTTTCTATAGTTTTTCTATAGTTATAGTTAAATATAGAATTTTTTTCTTTCATCTGGTATTATACTTGGAATATCTTTTCCTTCATATACTAAAGGCATCTGCATTTTCTTCCAATACAGTTATGGCTTACTTTACATGAAAATTTTTGTCCACAAAAGATGTATTTTGATACATGTTGGGAAAGAAGGATCTAAACAATATTTCCATATGGTTTCCCACTTTTCTCTACATCATTTATTGACTAAATCATCTTTTCCCCATTTCTTTGATGCTCCAGTATAATATTTGAAGTAGTTATGAGCACTTGTATTTCTTAACTTTTAGAAATTCCAGTGCTCTGACTTTGAAAGTGTGTGTGTGCATTTAAAAACTACTTGATAGAACAAGTTCCTTTATTACATCCTTTTAATTTTTTCTCTAATATTCTTACACACATTCCTTTCAAAATAATTTTAGAAATATTTTGTCAAGTCTGGCTATTTGTGATTTCTATTGAAATTGCATTAAATCTGTAGAATTAATTAGAAAAAATATCAGTCATGTCTGACTCTTTGTGACCCCGATGGACTGTATCCCACCAGGCTCCACTGCCCATGGAATTTTCCAGGCGAGAATACTGGAGTGAGTTGCCATTTCCTCCTCCAGGGGACCTTCAAGACCCAGGGATCTAACTTGTGTCTTGTGCCTCTCCAGCACTAACAGGCAGATTCTCTCCCACTGCACCATGTGGGAAGGGAAAATACGACATCCTTAGAATTTTGAACTATCTCCTCTGGAGACATGGCCCAGCTTCCTTTGTTCAAGTAACCTTCACGGCTTTCATAACTTGTGTGGTTTTCTTTAGGTGGATCTTGTAAATTTTAGGGTATTTTTGTTCCTGAGAAAATTGTAGTTTTGTTGCTGTCATAAATAGGATCCATAATTTAAAACAGTTAGTTGTTTTTTTTTTTTTACCAGCCAAATGGGTTTATTTGGCAAAGAATCACGGTTTGGGATGCAACTATGGCAAGTCACAAGGCAAGCCTGGTGAAGCCAGGGAGAGGGAACTTGCCTAGAGGAGAAGCAGAAAGTTCATTGGAGGAAACTGGGAGTGACAAGTATAGTGGTTTTTCACTGGCTGAGTTGTGAGGTCTCTTATTGGCTGAGCTATTGCCAGGAGAGGGGAAAAATCTTTCTTTCTCCTGCTGGTGGTACTAACGTAGTATCAGCTCTTGCTGGAGCTGCAAGGGGCATCTCTTAGTTGTGGGTCAGTATTGATGTTCAGTGTATGAGAGCTCCTCTTCTATCCTCCCAGCTCCATTTTTGTGAGGTTCCCGTTTATAAGTTTTGTATTTTTGTATTTTTTATCTAATTTTGTATTTTGTGGTTTTTTTGTATTTTTATCTGATACCTGGTTGTCATTGGACTATAATACGGTCACTAGGTTTGGAGCTCACTGAAGCCACAAACATTAAAGCAAATTGTTCTCATGCATTTTTATTTGATTCTCTGAGATAAAAGTCTTATCACCTATAAAAATCGCAGTATAAATTATTTATTTTAAACTGTATCATATTTTAAAAATTTGCTTTGATTTCAGAAATAGGAGCAATCATGAGAATTCTGCTTTAACAGATAGAGCTAATAGTTTGAGATAAACTTTTTTTATCTTATTTTGAAATATATCTTAGAAATATTCTTTCATCACTGTTTTACAAATAAAAATCAGTAATGAATGTTGGATTTGCCATATGACTTTTTTTTTAAGAATTAAACATTTTGGTCATTTTCTCTTTGTTTAGATACATTGATTGATTATGTTGACCGATGCTCATTTGGAATTTTCAAATAGTTATTCACAGCTAAGATTATTAAATAGCTTTTTATTTGTGCCTTTAAAATTTTTTCTGGTGTCAGGGTTATGTGCAGTGAACTGGGAAGTTTTCCAAATATCTTTATGCGGAAATAATTTAAATAGCATAAGAATGATCTCTCTTTGAGTTTTGAAATAACCTGCTCATAAAAATGCCTGGACCTAGGATATTTTATGACATTCATTCTTGGGCAGTTTTAAACATCTCATGTTTAAATCAATACCTAAGTGCAAGCCACACATAAATGCACTTTTGCCGCGGGAGTCTTAAAGGTGGATAAAGCGAAGTCTCCCTGAGTTCTATCCATGTGACCTCAGCAGAAACACACATGTGAACTGAGTACAGGTTCTTTCATATTTTCCTCTGTGTATTTCAAAGCATGGAGAAGCAGTTATTGGAATATAAAGTTTTCTTCTCTGCTTTATTTTTACACAGACTTAGTAAGTCTGGATATACGTTGTGAGACTTGCCTTTTTCTTGTAACATCGTGGAAATCCTATCATGTGAATCTATGTGGCTCTATCTAATTCTGCATTTTACTGTTGAATGATGTGTGATGGAAATCATCTTAGTCTAACAAGCCTTTGGTGACATTCCTTTTATGATGACTGGGGTATATATGCTGCTGTTTAGTTGCTCAGCTGAGTCCGACTCTTTGCCACCCCGAAGGCTGCAGCACGCCAGGCTCCCCGTCCTTCACCATCTCCCGGAGCTGCTCAAACTCACGTCCATCTAGTCGGTGATGCCATCCAACCATCTCATCCTCTGTCGTCCCCTTCTCCTCCTGGCTTCAGTCTTTCCAGCTTCTGGGTCTTTTCCAAGGAGTCGGCTCTTTGCATCAGGTGGCCAAAGGATTGGTGGTGTATTTACATTTTCTAGTCTTTCCTTTAACCTTAGGAATCACTCAGAAACATTTGCTTTGCTAAACAATTTTTAATTTCATCCAGATCTCGTCTCTTTTTTTGCCCTTCCCCCTGACTCATTCATTAATTTGTTCAAAAATATTTATTGAACACTTGCTATGCGTCAGGTACTTTTCTATAGGCTTAGCAGATACCTCTGAATGACACAGACCAGAATCCCTGATCTCATTCTACTGACATTCAAGCATATTTTAAAGTTACCAGTTTGGATTTACTAATATTATGAATATTTAAAGAATTAGCCTATATTTATAGTATTTTCTTATGATTATCCATCTTTGTGAAATTTACGCACTGGATGTCTTTGTTTACATTCCCAGTGTTTTGCTTTTTGTTTCCTTTTTCTCTGCTTTTGCTTAAAAGATGTTTCTCTAATTCATTTATCTTTCTTTATTTTCATTTCATTGCTGTAATGAAAAACCCACAGACAAAATTAATGGGTTCTACTATTTTAAAGAGGTTTCTTTCATCTCTCCTTTTAACAGTATCGATTTTTCTTTTCTCTCTGGCTTTTACTGTTCTTTTTTCTAAAGTCTCAAATTAGATGCCTCATTTCTTTGTTTCTTGCGTTTATGCTTTGCGTGTTCCCATGAAAGGCTTTGGCCTGTATCTTATGTTGGTCTATTGATCGTCAGTGGCAAATCCTTCCACTGACTTCCTGGTGTGATACACACTCACCGCTCTCTGTTATGTTCACACTGAATAATTCTGAATGCATGTTGTGAGACATGAATTTCCAAGAATTTGTGCAGACCACGGTAAGCGCTCTTGGAGCTCTGCCGCGGGTCAGGCAGCAGCGTCACAGCTCCAGAAGGTGGCCCGCCACGGTGCGCGTGGGGCTGGACCCGGGCCTCGCTGTCCTCAGAGAGGGAGCTGGGGGAGGCGCAGCGAGGATGCG
>SJYG01000250.1:2342060-2413596 GCA_006410535.1 Litocranius walleri | reverse complement strand
AGAGAAGCCCGCACACCCCGCCCCCGAACCCCCACCCTCTTCTAGGTGAACTGCTCCATCTGGTTGACCTTTTCGTCTTGAGCTTTAGAAATTTTATGTTATGTGCCGACGTGCATCTCATTGTGTTTTCATGGAAACTGTTGACTTTTTTTGAGATTGAGGACTTGACTTATTATGCACTTACTTCTGAAATGCATGAGGTCTGCATGCCTTCCTCTGACCCTCAGAACACCTTGACAAGCAAGTTGTTCATGACTTAGTTGTGAAAAAGGGCCAGTGAGGATGTGAGCTTACCTGAACTCAGAGCTCCAAAGTGCAATGCGCTTCCACCACTTAGTCCTGGGAGCACACAGACATTTAGTTCATTTAAATTTTTTTTTCCATTGCTTTTGTGGCTCCTTTTATCAGCAGCTGAGGGAGAAATCATCCAACTGGTCATTTCATTCACTGATGAGAATTTCTCTCCTTTCAGCTGCACTTTTTAAAAATTATTATTATCAGCACTTTTAAATCGAGCAATCATAGTTTTCAACTGGAAGCAATATTCCTGATAGAAGAGTGACTGTCATCTGAAATTTTAATAAGAAAAGTAAACTAGGAAATTTGAACATTTCCTTTGGATGCCTCAGTAACTTCTTCATACAAGGACATTTCTGGTGACACAGGTTATTGCTTTGCTTTTAGTGACTGAACCTTTGTGTGGATTTTTCTGTGTTCATTCATTCCTTACAATCCAGCTGTGCGAAGAGCAGCTGTCCATCGGTCCCTGTTGTTGGATCTGAGATGGGTTCTTGCCCAGATTTCGTGGGGCTCAGATCTTTCAGAAGGCAGGAATGGTTGGCGTGGCTCTCATTTGACTTGACAGATCAGTCTGCCGTGGGGAGGGCAGGGCCGTCATTCTAGTTGGAAGCAGCAGACGGGCAGGGACCTCACTGTGGTGTGAATGTCCTCTGCTGCTTTGTTGCTTTTCCTTGTGGGTCTGGTTGCCTCAACCATCAGTCTCTCTGAATACCAGGAATGTTGTTGTTCATTTGCTAACTGTTGTCAGACTCTTTGTGACCCCATGAACTGTAGCACGCCAGTCTTCCCTGACCTTCACGAACACCTAGAGCTTGCTCAAATTCATGTTCATTGAGTTGGTGATGCCATCCAACCATCTCGTCCTCTGCTGTCCCCTCCTCTTCCTGTCCTCAATCTTTCCCAGCATCAGGGTCCTTGCCAGTGAGTTGTCTCTTTGCTTAGGGTGATCAAAGTATCGGAGCTTCAGCTCCAGCATCAGTCCCTCCAATGAACACTCAGGGTTGATCTCCTCTAGGATTAGCAGGTTTGATCTCTTTGCAGGCCAAGAGACTCTCAGGAGTCTTCTCCAGCACCACAGTTTGAAAAATATCAATTCTTTGGCACTTGGCCTTCTTTATGGTTCAACTCTTATATCCATACATGATTATTGGAAAAAACCATAGCTTTGACTATATGGACCTTTATTGGCAAAGTGGTGCCTTTGCTTTCTGATACACCATCTAGGTTCATCGTAGCTTCCCTTCCAAGGAGCAGGCGCCTTTAATTTCATTCATAAATGAACCAGCAGGATTACCGCGGTCTTCAGGCCTGCTGAGGGTGATGCCTCCATGCCCACAGCTCTCGCCTGACCACTGAGGTGGAGTCCTCGTTCATTTTTTCCTAAGTGTTTCATGCTACTACTCAGAAAATTATGCTTTATGTGTCTACAGCCATCCACAGGTTGGCCTTACTCTGCCTGGCTTGTGTGTCCGGGGTTACGGAGGCCCTGGAAGAGTCTGGGGAGTGCTCAGGATAGTGCACGGCTCACCACGCCCCTCCAGCCCCCAGAGGGACACCGGGGCCTCCAGCCGTGCCCTCTCATGCTCCCTGTGACCCAACTTGATGTCCTTCTGCCACGTGGACGGGGGCTGCGGTGCCCCGGAGAGTAAGCAGGCTCTCCACTGTTAGGTGTCCCCTCAAAGTAATTAAAGTCTATCTCCTTCTGCATGGCACCCCCAGTCATGGAATTTCTGCTTCAGAAGCTGTTTTCATGGGCCCGCTCCCTCCAGCCAAGCCTCCAGGGAGCTGCATCCAGGGAGACTGTCCATATCTGCCCATCGGTGCCAGCCAGGGCACCACCGTGAGAAGAAGAGATAAAAAATGATGAAGATTTGAAAGATGGAAATAGAACTCCTCTTATCTGCCAGTGACACAAAAATCCTAAGGAATCTTTAAAATTAACTAGAATTGTCAGACAAATTTCAAAATCACTATACTTGTTTGTTCAAGGATGTTAAAAACAAAATTTAAACAAGATAGTGGACAACTGGGAATGATAAAGGAAGCAACATAATTGAAAAAAAAACCTGATGAGAGAAACTAGAAATAAAAAAGCATAATAACTGAGATGTGAAATGCTATGGCTTGGCAACGAAGCAGGCGGAGTGCAGAGGTAATCAGTAAATTGAAAGATACCAGAAAAACTCTCCTATGATGAATCATAATAAGCCACAGGGACCAAATGCATAGAACAGAAGGTAAGATACTTTGAGGCAGTGACAGATGCATCTCACATATTAAATTAAGACCCAGAAAGAAAGAGGGGCTGGAATAGAGCAGAGGCAAAATTCGAGAAGACAGTAGCTGAGGACTTTCCCCAGCTGGAGAATGGTGTTGGTGTGCGAGCCTCAAACAGCGCAGATTAAAGGCGGGCGTGTGTTACCACTTGATTCACGTTAGTCACGTAGTTGTGTCCAACTCTGCAACCCCGTAGACTGCAGCCCGCCAGGCTCCTCTGTGCCTGAAATTCTCCAGGCAAGAGTACTGTGGTGGGTAGCCATTCCCTTCTCCAGTGAATCTTCTCAACCCAAGGATCAAACCCGGGCCTCCTGAATTGCAGGCAGATTCTCTTCCATCTGAGTCACCAGGGAAGTTCGAAGTTGCATTCAAAAGTTGGCACTCACTGCAAAATGCGGCAAGGATGGAGCTTCCAAAAATCTGCTGCTGTGACCACACCCGTTAAACCGCCATGGGAAGCCAGTGCCCACTGGCTAAAACTTAGAAATAGAAAATGCTGAGCGCTGAAAGCCTGCAAAGCAATGAGCACTCTAATATAGGCATGGAGATGAATGTAAATTTGTCCAACAGTTTGGAAAACTGTTCAGCACAGGTTTGGTCTAAGACCCAGGGATCCCACCTTTAGGCAAGTACCCCGTGGCTGTGCTAGAAACTGTGCTTAAGCACACTCAGCACTTTAATCATTTGCAAAAGCTGGAAACTGGAAACAACTCAGACATAAACTTCATGAGTGAATTAAGGATCTGCAGCTGGTCCATGCCAACGTGGATAGAGCTCACAAGCATCACGTGTTATGTGGAAGCAGCCAGACATAAGGCTGTGTTCGTGTAAAGTGAAAAATCAGCGCTAGATGAAACTGTAGTGTTTAGAGATGAAAACCTATGTGATATTGATCTAGAAAAAGCAAGGCACTCATCGCTGTGAAAACCACAGCAGAGATTGCTGACGAAGGGGAGGGAGGGAGGAAAGGGAATTCAGGAAAGCCCTGGGCCCCGACTGTGTGCTGTGAAACTTGGTGCTTATGCAGCCTTTGCTTTGCAATAATTCAGTAAGTCAACACTGATGTCTACTTGTGTGTGTCCAGTCGCTCAGTCCTGTCCGACTCTTTGTGACCCTGTGGTCTGTAGCCTGCCAGGCTCCTCTGTCCATGGGATTTCCCAGGCAAGAATACTGGAGTGGGTTGCCATTTCCTTCTCCAGGGGATCTTCCCAACCCAGGGATAGAACTCATGTCTCTTGAGTCTCTTGCATGGACAGCTGGATTCTTTACTACTGCACCACCTGGGAAGCCCATTTTAAAAAAGTAATAAAATGGTTTAAAATAACAGTTTTTAAACATCATGAATGGCCAGTCAGGGAATTTCACAAGGACTTCTTGTTGACACCCCACGATCAGGATATCAGGAATCATTGAGAGATGCTGGGGGGGGGGTGTCACAGAACAGAACAAGCCAAATTATTGTGCTGGAAATGGAAACCCCTTTTGAGTGTAAAAAGGAAGGTGCAAAGAACAAACCATTCTAAGCTCCTGGATGGCCCTCTCACCACTCTGTTAAGATGTTACTTAAGTCAGAGGCTGAGAAAGACCTAAGTAACCCCACCTCTAGTTCTGAAAGACGATGAACTCAGCCCAGCAGCGCTAGAGAAATGACACCTCTCTCTGTCCTAGAGATTCTGGCTGCCAGCCTCTCTATTATTTGCTATCTCTTTCTGTCCCTCTGGCAAGTTCTCCTCAACACTGGGTTGTTAGTGAAAAAGAAGGGTACAGAATTGTTTTGCAAGGACTGAATTATGTTGAACAAACAGTGCTGGAACATGAGAGATGGGGCCTTCTCAGATGCAGAGGGTTCCACATGAGCTAAGAGCATCTCCCCGCAAACTGTTTCTTCCTGGAAAAGACAATTTAGCAAATCTGAGAGGGACACATTACCATTCCTGGAGGAAGTGTAACTTTTGTGGGTGATTTTGTTTCAAGGAGGAAATATTTCTCTAGTGCAGCACTGAATGCAGGGGTGGTGGTAAGTTGGGGCTAATGACAAGCAGTGTGAACAAATTGCATAAATGTCTAATTTTGGCTCAGATACACCAGATGCGAATTTCCCGTTTCCTCAGGCAGTGCAAATACCGATCGCTTGTATGATTACTGTGAATGAGGGTCAACTTGTGGTTTAAGAAAACATAGCTAAAATATTAAATATTTATGGCACGGAGTTACTGCAGGAGGGGCCCAGGCTCCTTGCCGTGGGGCTGATGCTGAATCACGGCCCCGTCCCATCCCACAAGCTGCTCCTATATTTCTCTGCTGGCTGTTGGCGGGGCCGGGAGCAGGACGAGTTCCTTTATTGTCTAGGGAAGACAAAGCCAAACAGGGATTTCCCCCGACCAACTGAGGCTGCACAGGAGAATTTAGAAAGCTCAGCTTTGAGCAGTTGTGCACATTGCTTCAGTTAGTCTGTGTGAACTGAAGCTGTGGGCCATCGGTCCTTGGGCTGTGAAAGCTGAGGGCAGCTGGGTTCTCTGCTACTGGTTTGCTCAGGAAAACACCACAAAGCTGGTGGAGAGAAGACCTCTCCACTCTGCACTGTGAGAGTCCCACAAGGAGGTCTTCTCTGCCCCTTCCTGCAGGCTGGGAACCTGGAAGGCAGGCTGACAGTTCTGCTGGTCTGGCAGGGAGATTTCATCTCTGCCTCCTGGTGAACTGGGGGAGGCGAACCACCCCATAGAATGTGCACAAAGGCATCACGTGTGTATAAACACGTAAATATACACACATGTGCCTGTGCACGTGCTAAGTCGCCTCGGTCGTGTCTGACCCTTTCTGACGTTATGGTATGTAGCCCGCCAGGCTCCTCTGTCCACGGGACTCTCCAGGCAAGAATGCTAGAATGGGTTCCCATGCCCTCCTCCAGGGGATCTGCCCCACCCAGGGATGGGACCCACATCTCTTGTGTCACCTGCATTGGGAGGCGATTTCTTTACCACTGGTGCCACCTGGGAAACCCATACACGTCTTTATGTATTTTATCCATGTTCAAATAACATGTGTTATAAACCTCTGTATATGTATATTTATGCACGTACAAGCTAGAGCTTCCCTGCTGGCTCTCCTGGTAAAAAACCGCCTGCAGTGTGGGAGTCCTGGGTTCTATCCCTGGGCTGGGAAGATCCCCTGGAGAAGGGAAAGGCTCCCCACTCCAGTATTCTGACCTGGAGAATTCCATGGACTATACAGTCCATGCAGTCACAAAGAGTTGGACATGACTGGACGACTTTGACATAAGCTTGCATTATTCATGCATATTTTAATATATATATGTTTTTATACACACATATATTTACACATATATGTGTATATATTTGTGCTGCTGCTGCTGCTGAGTCGCTTCAGTCGTGTCCGACTCTGTGTGACCCCATAGACGGCAGCCCACCAGGCTCCTCTGTCCCTGGGATTCTCTGGGCAAGAACACTGGAGTGGGTTGCCATTTCCTTCTCCAGTGCATGAAAGTGAGAAGTGAAAGTGAAGTTGCTCAGTCGTGTCCGACTCTTCGTGACTCCCATGGACTGCAGCCCACCAGACTCCTCCACCCATGGGATTTTCCAGGCAAGAGCAGTGGAGTGGGGTGCCATTGCCTTCTCTGGTATGTATTTGTACTCGGAGATATTGCTGTGTGTATACACACGCACCTGCCCCGTTGCACATACCTGTGATGGGGATGGTGTGAAAGATGGAGGGGTGTGCCAGCCTCCGCCCCCGCCCCTGCTCCAGGCAGTGGTGCTCACATGGCACTTGCTGTGGGTGCCCCGATCCTCATGGGCACTGGGAGATCCAAGCCCCACACAGGCCTGGCCCAGGACCCGGGCTTCTCCCCATGGTGTTCTGAGTGTGATGGGAAAGTCCGGCTTCCCTGACATTTCTAGTGGTCACTAGCTTTCCTGCCGAGGTCAACAGTTTCCAGCTGATTTTCGGAGATCTCCACAAGGCTTCTTCTTCCTAAAGCAAGACCGTGTTCTTCCTGCCAGCTGTGGCAGAAGTCTCAGATTCAGGGTCAGGTTGGAAACCACAAAGTAGCTCAGTCTGGGGGCTGGCTGGGCGGTGACACATGCTGGCCCCTCTCCGAGCAGTCCAGTGACCTGCTGCACCGGCTAGAGCTGGGCCCAGCACAGCCGGGCTTTGCTTTATGTCTAGTTCCTGGATGCCAGTGTCTCAGTCTGAGGACTGTTCTGCTCCTCATCCTGGGGCAGGGAGCCAAGGGGTGCCACCCTGGCCTGATGGTCACTCCTGCCCAGAGCAGCTCTGTCCCCTTGGGGCAGCAGACACAGCATGGCACAGGCCCCCATTTTCAGAACACACAGCGGCTCTCAGCGCAGCGCCGACCTTCTCTTAAGACATTCAACTGCTCCTCGATACTGCATCTGCATTTAGCATTTTAGAAACGCCCCCACAGGAAGAGACACACAAGGAAACTTCTAGGTCCAAATATGTCCATAGGAGGAGGCTCAGAAAGCCTTCATGGCTCAGCTGATTGTAACACAGCAGCTGCCATGCCCTGCGGCCGGCTGGGGGCTTTGGGATTCGGGAGGTGGAACCATTTTCTGAGATGACAGCTTGGGACCTCTTTCCTAAATGCTCCTGACTTTCTGCATCTTGGTCTGGCCTGTCCAACCACTCTGCGCTCCTGGTTCTCATTGCATCCCTTGCCCTTCTCTGCTGGGTCCTCTGAAGCTCAAGGTCGGCCACTGCAGGCTTAGCTCTCAGCGTTCATGGGCATTCGTGGGTTTGGCTGAGTGGGTTTTGTGCTCTGGGAAGGGACCCTACCCTCACAGTCACCTGCCTGTGCCCTCGGCCCCTCCATCGGATCCCAGGCACACAGTCCCAGAGCAGCCTCACCTCTGCGCCTGCAGACAGATGGGCAGGCAGTGAGGCGGACTCCGGTGGCCAGGTGTGCAGTTAGTCTCAAGATGAGGGAAAAGCCAGCCTTCTTGGTGGCTCAGCCGTGTCACTGCTCTTCCAAAGTGGCTCAAAGCAGTGCTGCTTAACTGGTGTGGCAGCTCTGCCCTGGGGTGTTGGGTGTGACTGGGGTGGTTTTGGCTCTCATGACTCGGGAACTCTAGCAACAGTTAGAGCCTGGAGGCCAGGGACAGTCACTATCTTATGATGCAACAGGACGGTCCCATAGGCAGAGCAGATGGCCACCCCAGGGAGCCCCCTTGGCCCCACAAGATCCCTTCAGACTCAGGCTTATTCTACTCTGGCCGCTTCTCCGTATTGCCCCTGTTCTGGGGTGCTCTGAGGTTAGTCCCACAGCTGGGCGCCGTCTGCTCCTGTGCTTGCAGTCCATGGAGTTTGTGGAAATAGCAGGTTTCTCCAGACAACCATGGCCTCATTATATGTGCCTGCCAGGGCTGGCTTTTCAAACATGGTTACCTGTCTTGGTTTCACATCCCTCTCCCCCTCCCCAAAGCCCAGCCGCACTCCTGGCCACAGGCAGATGGGACCCAAGGCGCTCGCTTCTTGCAGGTGTGAACATGCGCATCCCGACTCACTTGACTCTTCTGTAAGTGAAACGCTCTCTGGGTTTTCGCAGGGGACACACAGTCAAGGCAGATGCCATCACTTCTGCTGGCCACGGCTTCCCTCACATTTCCAAGTGCAGCTGGAGCTGGACTACCAAAGAGCTGGGTTTGTAAGAAGTCCTTTGGTGACTGATGAAGACGGTCCTGCATTTAAACATGATCTGGACTGAGGGGAAGTATGGCAGATGCATTGCGAACAAAACATAGACTTGATTATGAAACCTCCAGAAACACGCTCCATCCCTATCACAGTCAGCTCCAGAAGTCCTGGGGAATGGCTCAGATGGGCTGGTCCTATGTGGTTTGTACGTTTTAGTTCTGCACTGAAGATGCTTACTGCGTAAACTTTCAGTCACATCTCCCTTCTGAGACATGGAGTCCCAGCTGTCCAGGCCCCAGCTTTTCCTGGTGATGTGTGGGTCAGGGCTGGCCCCTTCAGAAGGGAGGTTAGGACAAGTTAGCTCCAGATGAAAGGTTACCCTGGACTTTCTGCAAAAAAACCTTAGAGATCTACCTCAAAATAATCAAGCTGACTTCAGTGCTGCATGCTGGACCAAAGTTCAGCCTTCCTATAGCAGTATATCATCTGATGACATTAAATCACAATGCCTGGCATTTAACCAAAATAGCAGTTATGCAAAAAGCATGAAAATAGAACTCATAATAGGAGAAAACTCCATTAATAGAAATATGCCCAGACATGACATTATGAAATTAGTGGATAAGGACATTAAAACAGTCACCACGCACACACACACACACAGACACACACACACACACACACACACACACACACACACGTGAAGTTGAAGATATAATAATAGAAGCCAAACAAAATAAAGCACAAAAGCAGACAGAGAAAAGGAACAGAGCATTAGAACTTTTGAGAGAATTTCAAGTGGTCTAAAGCACGTGTAACGTGAGTCCTATACACAGAGAACAAAGAGGTACAGAATATTATTTGAAGAAATAACAGCTGAGAAAATGCAATTTGCTGAAAATGATAAACTCACAGATTCAAGAAGCTTAACGAGCATCTTGCAGAAGAAGCAACGAAAGCACAGCAGCTCAGCTCACACACTGAACAGGCTGAAAAGAAAGAAAACCTTAAAAGCAGCTTATATAAGAGAAGCATAGATACATATGACATGATCACATCAGACACACCAAGCTAAGAATAACATACTTCACATCAGGAATGACATAAGCAAGGAGAAACTGGAGAGACACTAAAACACTGAGAGGAGGTTACCCTCAAATGAAAGCTTGATACCCGGTGAAAACATCTTTCCTAAGTGAAGGTGGACTGTGGCTTCTCAGTAAGATAGCATCTGCCTTCAGGAAGCAACTATAATCCACATGACACCAAAAGGTTCAACGTGACTGTGCTGTAAAGTGAGCAGAAGTACACAGACCGTGGGGGAGAACCCGCCTAAGGAGGAGAGACGGAGTCACCCAAGTTCACGTCCGTCCCGCTGCTCGGCCTGTGCTAAGCGCAGCCGACACAGCTCAGGGCCGGCACAAACCGTGTGGGTGAGCCTGCCATCTCGCCTCTCTCGGGAGCCAGAGGGCTGGGCTGAGGAATTACAGACTGTAGGGAGAGGGGGACTGTTGGGGGACAGAGTGGAGGAGGGCCTCCCCCCGTCTACCCCGTCTCTGATGGACCCCAAAATACTCATGTGTGGGGCACACCCCATGTAGCTCAGCTGTAACTTCAGGAGCTGAACTGACCCCTGAGAGAGAGAGTTTGCTGTTCAAACCCAGCCAAGGAAATCGGCCTGCTAATAAAAGGAAACAACGGTTTCCAGATAATAACGAATTCTGGAGTCTCAACATCTGAACAGTTTCCAAAATACAATCCAAAGTTACATGATGTATGAAAAAACCAAGAAAATGGAATACATGCTCAAGAGATAAGGAAGGACAAGTAATTTGATGAGAATCTGGCATGAGCATGATGTCAAAACTGTATTTTAAGAGGTTATCATAATTGTCCTAAATGAAATGAAATGAAATGAAACAATTTTATTCTTATGTATTCTTTCTCTAATGTTCTTTCTTTATGTAAGGCTCGAATATCTAGCCTGTGTCACTTTTATTCTCTATGAAGATGTTTTGATATTTTCTGCAAGGCGCCTCTCAGTTCAGTTCAGTCACTCAGTCGTGTCCGACTCTTTGTGACCCCACTGACTGCAGCACGCCAGGCCTCCCTGTCCATCACCAACTCCCAGAGCTTGCTCAAGCTCATGTCCGTTGAGTCAGTGATGCCATCCAACCATCTCATCCTCTGTCGTCCCCTTCTCCTCCCACCTTCAATCTTTCCCAGAATCAGGGTTTTTTCCAAGGGGTCAGTTCTTCACATCATGTGGCCAAAGTATTGGAGTTTCAGCTTCAGCATCAGTCCTTCCAGTAAATATTCAGGATTGGTTTCCATTTGGATGGACTGGTTGGATCTCCTTGCAGTCTAACGGATTCTCAAGAGTCTTCTCCAGCACCACAGTTCAAAAGCATCAATTCTTCAGTGCTCAGCTTTCTTTGTGGTCCAACTCTCATATCCATACATAACTACTGGAAAAACCATATTTGCCTCATTCAAAAAACAAAAACGGCTGGGGTCCTGCCCTGGCTTGGATCCAGGGTATCTGAAGTGTGACAGTGTTGGCGAATGATTTAGAAGGAGATAAGGAAAGAATATTGTAGATAAGAAAACAGAGGAGAGAAAGAGGCTGGTATTCCTTTGTTTACATAGAAAACCAATAAAACCCCGAGACAAAGAGTTTGCTCTTTTCGTGGAGGCCACAGGTGCCCTGCCGGTCTCCCGAGGGAGTGAAGATGCAGAATGTCTTCCCGTTCAGGTCTTAGAAACTCGGACAGATAAGTGAATGCAGGGAGCCTCTATTCTCCAAGGGATAAGCCTGAAAAAGAGAGTAAGAGAGAGAAAGAAAAAAAAAAAAGACGGGATGACCAAGCTTCTTTGAGCGAGGTCCATTTTTTTTTAATTTTCAAAAAGGACTTTTATACCTCAACTTATACATAGAGGGAAATGAAAGATGCAAGGTCATACAGAGTCAGCCAAAACATTCCAGCAGTTTTGCCGTTATCAAAACCAGGATTTTTTTCTGCAAACCTTTCCCACAAATGATGTTGTGTACATTATCTTCTGGCCTTGGAGGCCTGTGAACATTTAATAACCCTCTTTTGATAAAGGCTGCTCAATCAGAAAACTTATTTTCCCTCAAAGTGTTTTTTCTTTATATTTCTAATCTATGTCAGCCTCAGAAAATGCTAAACAGAGTTACATTTTTTCACAGAGTAAAGGTGCAATGAGTTATAAGAAAGAACCAATTAGCTCAAAGATCTGATGTGGTTAAATTCAAGGCTACACTTGTTTTTCTTACATTCCAACTATGTTAACTAATGCATTCTCAGGTGCACAGTGGATAAGAGATATGGGAACTTAGCAACAAACATTGGCCCAATAATGAAATCCTACACCAGCACTACTCTAATAACTTTTAACTCTTTGAAAGGCTCTATGTTTTAGGCTTCCCATGCTTCTCACAGTTGGGAGGCTGTGAACAATCATATGCATAGCTGCAAGAGTCTGGATAAACCTTCCAAGCAGGCTAGAATGCTAACAGAGGGGGTTTGATTTGAAACATTCCTCTCATGTCCAGGAGACTTATTAGCTAGAGCCCTAAGTTGATTTTCTCCAGAGAAAGGTGGTTGGGGATGGCCCCATGTATGTCAGGAGAGTTGGTGAAAGGCACAAAACAGTAAGGCAGACAGATTCTGGTTTGGGGGGTAGATGCTTGAGCTGGTCTAGGGAGCCCCTCGAGTCCTGAAGCCTTGCTTAACAGTTCTCTTCCACATGACCTCATCATGGGTGGGAGGGCCTGTACTGGCTCCTGGCAAAACACGTGTTTGCTTTTGTTTGCTTGTTTTCTGGCCAAGGCCAAAGACCTCTTCAAGTAGAGGTGTGTGTACAACGGATCTGACAGGATGGGAGGGTGCGGGTCAATCCATGTGCCAAGAAATTCAGCGACTCTGTTGCAGCTGTGACCCGGCGTTTTTCAGAAGTAGCCCAACTTTGATGGTTCACTGAACAGGAGCCACTCCAGAAGTTTCCTTGAAGGGATCAACTTGCAGGAATCCTGGCAGCAAATACCCTCCTTTTTTTTGCTTGTTTGTCTTAGAAGACTTTATTTCTCCTTCCTTATGAAAGAAATTTCACTGGATATGGAGTTCTAGGTTGCTAATTTTGTTTTGTTCAATGTGAACTATTCCCCTCCACTCTCTTCTTGGCTTCTGAAGGAAACTCCAATGTAACTATTATCCTTGTTCCTTTACAGGTGGGGTGTTCTTTCCCATCCTATCCCACCCTGACTCCGTAACCTTCTGAGGTTTGAATACGACATTCCACAGTGTATATAATATAGTAACTTGGATACTTATCATGGTTGGTGTCCCCAGAGATTCTTGAAACTGTGCCTTAGTGTCTGCCATTGATTTTGGAAAATTTCCAGCCATTCTTACTTCAAATATGTTTCTTTCTTTCTTCTCACTCAGGCACCCTCATTATAAAACGCTATGCTTTTTGTAACTATCGCACAGTTACGTTCTGTTTCACATTTTTCCTTCTTAGCTGCATTTGTTTTACAGCTTTAGGAGCTTCCATTCACACACCTTCAAACTCACTGATATCTTCTCTTGGCTGTGCCAGTCTGACGGGTCCATCAGAGATAGCCTCCACCTTGTTTCATTATTTTTACTTGTAGCATTTCCTTTTGGTGGCTTCTTAGAGTTTACACCCTCCTGCTTACATCGCCCCTCTGATCTGGTATGCTGTTCACGTTTTCTGTTGGAACCCTTACCATGTGAACAATAGCTATGTTAGCTTTCTGGTCTGATCCTTCCAGAATCTCTGTCACGCCAAGGCAGGTTCTGAGGCTGGGTTTGTCTCTTCAGTCTGTGCTTCTCGCCTTTCAGCGTGCCTGCTGTCGCTTCTGGAAAGCCCGGCATGGCATCTTGGATGGAGGGAGTGGAAGGGGGTGTACATTAGGGTGAGGCTTTGTGTTTCTCTGGCA
This sequence comes from Litocranius walleri, assembly GCA_006410535.1. Lineage (NCBI taxonomy): Eukaryota > Metazoa > Chordata > Mammalia > Artiodactyla > Bovidae > Litocranius > Litocranius walleri. The sequence goes on along the minus strand of SJYG01000250.1, from coordinate 2,400,359 downwards.
AAGAGCTAGACTATATGTGCCGACTTTTTTCTTTATTTATTTTCTTTATTCATTTTAATTGGAGGCTAATTACTTTAGAATATTGTATTGGTTTTGCCATACATCAACATGAATCAGCCACGGGTGTACACGTGTTCCAATCCTGAACCCCCCTCCCACCTCCCTCCCTGTACCATCCCTCTGGGTCATCCCAGTGCACCAGCCCTGAGCAGCCTGTATCCTGCATCGAACCTGGTCTGGCGATTTTTTCACATATGATAATGTACATGTTTCAGTGCCATTCTTCCAAATCATCCCACCCTCACCCTCTCCCACAGAGTCCAAAAGACTATTCTGTACATCTGTGTCTCTTTTGCTGTCTCACATACAGGGTTATCGTTACCATCTTTCTAAATTCCATATATATGTGTTTGTATGCTGTATTGGTGTTTTTCTTTCTGGCTTACTTCACTCTGTGTAATAGGCTCCAGTTTCATCCACCTCGTTATTCTTTTTAATGCTGAGTAACACTCCACCGTGTATATGTACCACAGCTTTCTTATCCATCTGCTGGTGGACATCTAGGCTGCTTCCTTGTCCTGACTGTTGTAAGCGCTGCTGCGATGAGCACTGGGGTGCACGCGTCTCTCAGTTCTGGCTTCCTTGGTGTGCATGCCCACTACCGTAGGCTCCGCTTTACGCAGCGGCAGTGTCGGAGCTCACATTTCCTCTGGTGCCTCCCTGCTGTCTCCCTTGCCATCTGAATCTCCCCAGAGGCCCCTTAAGTAGAGTCTGGGGCTTGTAGCTGCTTTAGCCATTACTACTCAGGAGCCTTGGTGGTGCTGAGGTGCGAGGGAAGGGTGGCCTGCCATCCTGTGCTTGGAGGCCCCATTTTTGTCAAGCCTGAGTTGGGTGTTTTCCTTTCCCCAGGCGGAATACCATTAGGTTAGAATCTGGCAAAGTAGCGTCCCTCGAGGGCAGGCATTGTTAAGGAGAACAGAATACTCAGGGCATATTTTAAAATGCAGTTTTCTCTCCACCATCCCCGTGAGAAGCAGTAGGGGCTTTTTCTCTGATATTTACAGTGAGGCCTGCTACAGTCTTGGAGGTAAAACTCATAAAAGCATAGCCTCCAAACAGTGGGCTCTTTTAAATAATGTATCATTAAAGAAAATCTCTGCAGAGAACTATGAAGTCTCGAGTTAATGGAAGCATTTACGTGATGAGTGTAATGGCCAAATAGATTTGACAGAGGAAGGAGTAAGTGAACTTGAAGATATCAATGGGAATTATCCAAGAGCAGAGCAGAGCAAACAGTTTTTTTTTTCCCCCTCTTTAAAGAATAAAGCCTGAGTGGTTTGTTGGATTGTATCAAACAATTCAGCACACATGTAATTGGACTGTCAGGAAACAAAAGACAGAATGAGACAAAAATATTTGAAGACATAACCTCCAAAATATTCTGCATCTGAAGTAGAACAGAAAGATGCTAAATGAACCCCCAAGGAAAAAAATACATAGGAACTGAAGCTTGTAATCATCAAAGTGTTGGAACTGAAAGAGCACATCTTGAAAGGAACAAGAGAAAAATTGCCTATTACTTACAAGGAGACCATGAGCAATTAATGGCTGGCTCCTCAACAGAAACAATAGAAGACACAAAAGAATAAAACATGTCTATAAAGTGCTGGATGCAAAAGATAAACCTTGTTCAGAATTCCACATTCAGTGAGAACATTCTTCAAAATTAAGGAAAAATACAGCCATTTTCACATAAAGGAAAGTTGAAATAACTTGTTGCCATGAGATTTTGCTATAAAAAATGCTGACATAAGTTATTCAGTCTGAAGGAAGAACTTTAGAAACCGCAAATATCCCAGGCATATTTCGCAGCACACAGAACTGTGCCCATGCAGAGTGAGCTATGCTGTGTGCAGATTTAGAAAAGTGAACCTGTGAATCAGGGTTCCCAGGGCAGAACGCAGACTGAGACAAATACATCAGGTTGCGTCACCACTGAGCGATGCATCCGCAGGGAGGGTGGAGGGGAGGAAGAACAGCTAATCTCAGTAATTTTGGTGTCTTATCTGGATGCTGTGAGTCTTGAGATGGCAAGAACCAGATGCTGGGCTGTACTCCAGGGTAGTTAGTTTCCCATGTGGGTACCGTTTAGCAAGTCTATGCCAGTTTCCATGCTACTAGGGTTGAGTAAACAAGGAAATGACTTCTAATCACGGAAGCCAAGTTTCTCTGTGTGAGACAAGAGGTTACAAACAAGCAGAAGGAAAGACGGGAGTGAGCCCTGGTGGTGCCCATGGGAGTCCGAGACCTCCCAGGACCTCAGGCCCATCGTGACGTTTGCATAGATAAGCACAGAATGAAGCAAGGCTGGGGAAGACTCTTGAGAGGCCTCGGACGGCAAGGAGAGCCAACCAGGCCATCCTAACGGAAATCAGCTCTGAATATTTACTGGAGGGACTGAAGCTGAAGCTGAAGCTCCAGTCCTTTGGCCACCTGATGTGAAGAGCTGACTCACTGGAAAAGATCTTGATGCTGAGAAAGATCGAAGGCAGGAGAAGAAGGGACAACAGAGGATGAGATGGTTGGATGGCATCACTGATTCAGTGAACCTGAGTTTGAGCAAACTCTGGGAGATGGTGAAGGACAGGGAAGCCTGGCGTGCTGCAGTCCACGGGGTCACAGAGAGTCAGACACGACATGACTTAGCGACTGAACAACAACGGCAACAATCACGGATTGCAGACCCTGCAAGGAGAAAAATGCACGCTGACAGCGGCTTAACATCTGGCTCCCCAAAGCACCAATGGCCTATGTTGCCTAATGCCCATGGTGTAAATATTCCCACAGTTTCAAGCTTCCAACATGACGTCGCCTGGTGCTGTGTTGAGAAGAGAAGTGCACAGTAGGATCAATACACAACTGGAGACAAACCATCTGCTGGGCCACAGAAATCTCAATCAATTAAGAAGGTGGGAAAACAAAAGAGAGGGTTTTCTGAGCACAAGTAAACTGTATGCTGCTGCTGCTGCTGCTGCTGCTGCTGCTAAGTTGCTTCAGCCGTGTCTGACTCTGTGCGACCCCAGGGAAGGCAAACTGTACAGGAAATCAATAACTGAAACATATCTGGAAAACCCTTGAATGATTAGAAATTAAATAGCATTCTATATGTGTGCACACATGCATGCATGTACTTACCAAAAGAAAGCACAAGAAAACTAAGGAAGAATGGTTAGAATACATCCCAGCTCAAGTCTTGAAGCTGGTGTTACCCTGATACAAGAATCAGAATAATACATGTTCTAAGGAATGTTGATTTGTAATTTAACTTTCTTCTAAGGAAGCATGACTTCTAAGAAAGTAAAACTGTAAGCTAATATTTCTCATGAATATCTATGCTAAAATCCTAAAAAAAAATAGCCAGCTGAATCCATAACTATAGCAAAGGATATTTCAGTCTGATCAAGCAAAATTCCTCCCATTAATTTAAGGATGGTTTAACATGGAAAATTAATCAAGATAATTCACTCTAAGACTAGAGTAAAAATGAAAACCACACAATCATCTTAATAGATGTAGAAATCATGTTTGACAAAATTTAGCACTCTTTCATGATGAAAACTCTTAGAAACATAGGAATATAAGAGATCATTTTTGTCCCAATTATGAGCATCTTGGAGCATCTAGAAAAATCTGGACCAATCTCATACTTAATAGTAAAACACTGATTCTGCAAGCTCTCCCCTTTGCTAGTGCAAGGGAAGATATTAAATAAAATATAAAAATAATTGGAAACCCACCTAGTATATTGGAACTCCAATGAATAAAACTCTCTTTATTAACAGAGTTAATAAATGATTATTAATATGATTTTAAAAAATCCGAGTGCTTCTACCAGAAAAGATACAAATTTTAACAGGATCACTGTATACCAGACCCATATACAAAAATAACCCCTATATTTTGTTATATGTGTGTGTGTATACATTTAACTCTAGAGACTCCATGCTAGAGAACCCAAAAAATGAAATAAGGTGAATAAAAATGTGTTTACATTAAGCACCTATATATCCACCCCCATAGCCCCTCAAATATGAAATAGTTAAGAATGGATTGAACAGCATACCTGCCTGATTTCTGGCTGAAAACTACAAAATACTCCTGAGAGAAATCAAAGAAGATGCAAGTAAATGTGGCATAGCTCCATGCTCACGGCACAGAAAGTTCACTCTTGTTGAGATATTAAGATGTCTGTCCTTCCCAAACTGGTCTAGAGGCTGGCACAAGGCAACGAAAATCCCTGCAGCCTCCACCTCCTGAGATTTATATGGAAATGCACAGGCACACAGAAATCTGAGGAAGAGTGAGACGAAGGCAGAGGAATTATCCTACTGACTTCAAGTTTCCTACATAAAGTGACAGAGGCTGGGATTATGGTACTGACGTCCAGACAGACACAGACACAGGGACAGAACGTGTGTGTGGAAGAGACAGTCGCTCAGCCGTGTCTGACTCTTTGTGACCCCGTGGACTAGACAGTCCATGGAATTCTCCAGGCCAGAATACTGGAGTGGGCAGCCTTTCCCTTCTCCAGGGGACCTTCCCGACCCAGAGATCCAACCCAGGTCTCCCGCATTGCAGGCGGATTCTTTACCAGCTGAGCCACCAAGGAAGCCCAAGAATACTGGAATAGGTAGCCTATTTCTTCTCCAGTGGATCTGCCTGACCCAGGAATTAAACCAGGGTCTCCAGCATTGCAGGCGAATTCTTTACCACTGAGCTATGAGGGAAGCTCTTGCTTACACATAAATGCACATATACGCTTAACTGATTTTCAACTAATTTTCCTAGATAATTAAAAGGAGAGGGATGGACTTTTCAGCAGATGGTGCTGAAACTTCTATGTGTTTATCTACCCACTAATATTTAGGGGTGATGTAAAGGAAATGTAGGTATGATATATAATATATGTGCCATTTATTTATATAAAATAATTATTAAAAGTATAAAAATTCTTTAAAAAGCACTGGAGATAATTTTTGTGACCTTGGGAATCATAAACTTTCTTAGGATACAGAAAGGACAACCCATAAAAGAAAAAAATAGATTAATTTGACAATAAAAATTTTTAAAAATTGATTTCAAAAGACATGTCAAGAAAATAAAATGGCAAGACACAGACAGAAGAAAATATTTGCAAAACGCATCTGATAAAAGGGTGCATCATCAGTGTACAAAGGTGGATGGACCCAGAAGTGGTCACACCCGGGAAGTGAGCCCGATGAAAACGGGGACTGTCACTTACATCAGGGCTTCCCTCATAGCTGAGCCGGTAAGAATCTGCCTGCAATGTAAGAGACCTGGGTTTGGTCCCTGGGTTGGGAAGATCCTCTGGAGGAGGAAATGGCAACCCACTCGAGCATTATCACTTTTATGTGGGCTCTAATAACATGATTCAAATGCACTTACTTACAAACCAGAAATAGACTCACAGACATAGAAGATAAATTTATGGTTCCCAAAGGGAGAGGGGGAAGCGATAAATTAGGAGTCTGAGGTTAATGGATACACCCCACTATATATGAAATAGATAAACAACAAGGACCTAATGTGTAGCACAGGGAACTATGTTCAATGTCTTGTGATAAACTATAGTGGAGGAGAAACGGCATATATATATGTGTGTATAAAACCGACCCACTCCGCTGTACCCCTGAGACTAATCCAGCATTCTAACTCAACTGTCCTCCAAAGAGAGAAAAATAAAGTGCCAGTGACAGACAGAGCTGAATATTAGATTCAGTAATAATGACAATATTCATTACTTAAATGTACAATTATACTTAAAATATTTTTAAAAAATACGTAAGGAAATCTTATGGCTCAAAAAAAAACAAAACAAAGATTAAACCCATAATAAATAATGGAGAAAAATTTGAAGTACACTTTATGAAAGAAGATATGCAAATGGGCAAAATGCTGACATCAGTATTTACTGAGGAAGGGAAAGTTAAAGCCACCACGAGAGGCTGTGCTCTTCAGAATGCTGGCAGCTGTAAAGACCGATAGCATCGCACGCTGACAAGGGTAGTAAGGATGTAGTAGGTATAGCGCCTTGGAAAGGAGTTTGGTAGATTTTTTTTAATATGAAGGTAAATATACACTCAGCATATTACCCAGCAACCCCAGTTCTCAGTATTGATACAAGATAAATGAAAGTCTATGTCCACACAAAGACGTATACACAAATGTCCATAGAAGCATTTTCTATAACAGCCCCATCCTGGGAAGAATCCAAGTGCCCGCCTGTTGGAGAATGGACCAACCACGGAATAGCCTCAGAATAAAAGGAGCAGCTAACCACACAGATGAATCTCAGCGATGATGTCTGAGTCAAAACAGAAACAGACTTAAACGCTCCCTACCAAATTGTTCCAATTGCTCAGAGTTCTGGAAAAGGCAAAGCTGCAGTGACGAGAAAGGCGTGGGCTTAGGGGGCAGGCTGGCTGCAGGGGCGGGGAGGGCAGGAGGGAGCTCTGTGTGGGGTGGGGGTTGCCCTGCTCCGTGATCGTGGTGGTCAAACTGTTGGGCACACTGTCAAAGCTCGATGGACAGCGCACTTTAAACGGGTGAATTTCATGGTATATAAATCATGCCTCCATCAAAGGGATTAAAAATAATAAGCAACTCCCCCACAAACAAAAGCGCGGGGAGCAGGGCACCTTGGCCTCCCAGGGGGAAAGAGAGCAGGAGGCAGCCACCAGACCTTGCCCGTGGTTGCTTGTCCTTCTTCTCTGGTCCAGGGCACAGGAGTCACACTCCTCCTTGGGCCAGAGCTTGAGAAAGTGGTGCCGCGTCAGCTGCTCGGGGTCCACCCCGGCTTCCGGGTTTGGCTGTCCTGGGGAGCCTGGCCGCTCCGCCTGGTGGCCCAGGGGTCTCCCGAGGGGCCACAGCTCTGCTTCCTCCTGTTGGTTCTTTACGTCAGTGAGCCCCACCCCACCATGGCGTGTGCCTAAGACTGCCTCCCAGGGGACTGTAGATGGGGCTGGGAGCTGGCACGGACCCTGGAGGCCGGCGCCGCGCCCCTCTGCACGCCTGTCACCACGTCTGCAGAGGTTCCACTGCTGCTTTCCTGTCCTTCTCCCTGAGCAGCGCCGGGCTCACGGCTGAGATTTTCCCCTTGATCAGGATGACTGATCGAGTGAGTTATCAGTTCATTAGAAACCCAATGGAAAAGGCAGTGACACCCCACTCCAGTACTCTTGCCTGGAAAATCCCATGGACAGAGGAGCCTGGTGGGCTGCAGTCCATGGGGTCGCGAAGAGTCAGACACGACTGAGCGACTTCACTTTGACTTTTCACTTTCATGCATTGGAGAAGGAAATGGCAACCTACTCCAGTGTTCTTGCCTAGAGAATCCCAGGGATGGGGGAGCCTGGTGGGCTGCCGTCTATGGGATCGCACAGAATCGGACACTACTGAAGCAACTTAGCAGCAGCAGCAGCAGCAGCAGCAGCAGAAACCCAGTCCCCAGTGTGTTCAGACCCCAAGTTGGAGGCACTTCCGGCAGCTGCAGTGAGGTGAGCTGGGCTGGGCAGGGGGGCCTGGCTCTCCAGCTGCCGGCTCCCCACTGTCCCTCACCGGTTCCCTGACAATAGACCCCTCACCCCCTGACACCCCTGCTGCCCCACATCTCCCCTCTGTCGTCCTTTGCACGGGAGTCCGGTCCTCAGGCCCCTCCACCCGTGGCCCACCCGCTGCCCCGGTGGAGCTTCTGACGCTCTGCATCTGACTGAGGTCTGACCCCGCTTGCCAGTGTCCTGGCTTCCTGCCTCCTTTCTTCCCTGGAGGCCAGGTTTCATGAGGCCTGGGCTGTGCTCCTCACCCTCAGGAGCAGATTCTCATGTTCTTGGTTGCGGTGCAGCAAAGTCAAGTCACTTTGCCCTCATTTTTTTTTTAGGCAGAACAGCAGTCCTCAGGTGTAATCTCCCCGCATCCTGAGGTCCTGACTCAGTGGGTGTGAGGCTTGGGGAGACTTGTTTGAACACCGGATTGGAGTGTTTCTGTTGTGCAGACTTGCTGCTTCTCTGAGATGCTGGACCCTCCTGGGCGGCCCTCTTAGTGGGGTGGCCGTGACTTCAGGGCGAGGAGCGCCATCTGGGTTTCCTTCCAAGGAGCCCTCGATGGAGGCTTGTGGGGTCTTCTGATGGGGACAAAGCCCCCTTTTTGTTGGAGCAGATCAGATGGTCCCACCTAGGATGGGCAGGGCTTGAAACCCGGGCCAGCCCAGGTTCAAAGACACACACAGCTGTTTCTAGTTCCTGCGAGGGACCCAGTTGTCTGAGTCAAAACAGAAACAGACTTAAACGCTCCCTACCAAATTGTTCCAATTGCTCAGAGTTCTGGAAAAGGCAAAGCTGCAGTGACGAGAAAGGCGTGGGCTTAGGGGGCAGGCTGGCTGCAGGGGCGGGGAGGGCAGGAGGGAGCTCTGTGTGGGGTGGGGGTTGCCCTGCTCCGTGATCGTGGTGGTCAAACTGTTGGGCACACTGTCAAAGCTCGATGGACAGCGCACTTTAAACGGGTGAATTTCATGGTATATAAATCATGCCTCCATCAAAGGGATTAAAAATAATAAGCAACTCCCCCACAAACAAAAGCGCGGGGAGCAGGGCACCTTGGCCTCCCAGGGGGAAAGAGAGCAGGAGGCAGCCACCAGACCTTGCCCGTGGTTGCTTGTCCTTCTTCTCTGGTCCAGGGCACAGGAGTCACACTCCTCCTTGGGCCAGAGCTTGAGAAAGTGGTGCCGCGTCAGCTGCTCGGGGTCCACCCCGGCTTCCGGGTTTGGCTGTCCTGGGGAGCCTGGCCGCTCCGCCTGGTGGCCCAGGGGTCTCCCGAGGGGCCACAGCTCTGCTTCCTCCTGTTGGTTCTTTACGTCAGTGAGCCCCACCCCACCATGGCGTGTGCCTAAGACTGCCTCCCAGGGGACTGTAGATGGGGCTGGGAGCTGGCACGGACCCTGGAGGCCGGCGCCGCGCCCCTCTGCACGCCTGTCACCACGTCTGCAGAGGTTCCACTGCTGCTTTCCTGTCCTTCTCCCTGAGCAGCGCCGGGCTCACGGCTGAGATTTTCCCCTTGATCAGGATGACTGATCGAGTGAGTTATCAGTTCATTAGAAACCCAATGGAAAAGGCAGTGACACCCCACTCCAGTACTCTTGCCTGGAAAATCCCATGGACAGAGGAGCCTGGTGGGCTGCAGTCCATGGGGTCGCGAAGAGTCAGACACGACTGAGCGACTTCACTTTGACTTTTCACTTTCATGCATTGGAGAAGGAAATGGCAACCTACTCCAGTGTTCTTGCCTAGAGAATCCCAGGGATGGGGGAGCCTGGTGGGCTGCCGTCTATGGGATCGCACAGAATCGGACACTACTGAAGCAACTTAGCAGCAGCAGCAGCAGCAGCAGCAGCAGAAACCCAGTCCCCAGTGTGTTCAGACCCCAAGTTGGAGGCACTTCCGGCAGCTGCAGTGAGGTGAGCTGGGCTGGGCAGGGGGGCCTGGCTCTCCAGCTGCCGGCTCCCCACTGTCCCTCACCGGTTCCCTGACAATAGACCCCTCACCCCCTGACACCCCTGCTGCCCCACATCTCCCCTCTGTCGTCCTTTGCACGGGAGTCCGGTCCTCAGGCCCCTCCACCCGTGGCCCACCCGCTGCCCCGGTGGAGCTTCTGACGCTCTGCATCTGACTGAGGTCTGACCCCGCTTGCCAGTGTCCTGGCTTCCTGCCTCCTTTCTTCCCTGGAGGCCAGGTTTCATGAGGCCTGGGCTGTGCTCCTCACCCTCAGGAGCAGATTCTCATGTTCTTGGTTGCGGTGCAGCAAAGTCAAGTCACTTTGCCCTCATTTTTTTTTTAGGCAGAACAGCAGTCCTCAGGTGTAATCTCCCCGCATCCTGAGGTCCTGACTCAGTGGGTGTGAGGCTTGGGGAGACTTGTTTGAACACCGGATTGGAGTGTTTCTGTTGTGCAGACTTGCTGCTTCTCTGAGATGCTGGACCCTCCTGGGCGGCCCTCTTAGTGGGGTGGCCGTGACTTCAGGGCGAGGAGCGCCATCTGGGTTTCCTTCCAAGGAGCCCTCGATGGAGGCTTGTGGGGTCTTCTGATGGGGACAAAGCCCCCTTTTTGTTGGAGCAGATCAGATGGTCCCACCTAGGATGGGCAGGGCTTGAAACCCGGGCCAGCCCAGGTTCAAAGACACACACAGCTGTTTCTAGTTCCTGCGAGGGACCCAGTGAGCTGGGCTCATGCGGGCATGAGTGCAGCTGCTTTGAGGGCTTTGACAGCCTCCAAGGGTGCAGACCCCCGAGTGGGGAGATGCTGAGGTGGGGAGACCCCACCACCAGCAGGCCTCGTTATGCCCTTAGTCTGGGGCAGAAGTCACCCAGCGCTTTAGAGCTCCCTGAAGCTGTGCCAAGGAAACTCTGCATTTGAGTCCCAGGGTCTATACCCATCCGACAAAGGACATTTGATCCAGGTGGGAGGTTTACCCTCCAGAAGGCAAGCTGGCCAGAACCCTAATTCTATGCAATCTGTGTCTGAAGGGCACCTTTTCATGCAGGTGACCAGGGCTTCTGGGTACCGGGGGGCTCTCCAGGAGCCTTGTGACTTGGAGATGGTCTCCCAAGGGGGCAGTCTGGGAGGCTGGGTGATCTCACAGTTGCTTTATCATAGACAATGATGATTTACAGGCACGAAACTGCAGTGAATCGGGAGATCTCAATCACGGGCCTTCCCATCAGAATGTGTCTGGCACCCGTGGGTGACGTTAAAATGTCACCATCCAGAGTCTGGAGAGAGGGCTCCTGCATCTGTCTGTAGAGGCCCCATCCCAGTGTCAGGGAGACACTCTGAATCACCTCCTTCCCTTGTCATCTGTGTGCAGTCAGCCCTGGGCTGCTGGAGGAACAACACGCTTACCGAGAATATTTCAGGATGTGAGGTATGCAGGAGGGCCGAGAGGGGGTTGGGGTGCTCACAGAGCCCTCAGGGTCTGAAGGAAGAGGAGCCGTGGTGACAGGCCCCACCAAGGTGCCTGGGAGCAGGGCACCCAGACTCGCGGGGTGCAGCCAGGGCTGCAGAGCCTGTGCCCAGGAGCCACAGAGGGTCCCCGACTCCACGACCAGAGGGGTAAGTGCCGGTGACCCAGACTGGGCCCTGTGCCCCGAGGCCCAGATGGCAGGCAGGTCTTGCCCAGAGAGAAGGCTGGTCCTGATTCAGTTCTGCAGAAAGCCTGAAGACAGGGAAGGTTAAATGAAGAGGAGAAAGTTCACTTTGGCGAGATTCAGTCATCACCTAGGAGCTGAAGCCTCGGGACTGGAGGGCACTCAGGTGGAGAGAAGTACGATTACGCTCTACAGGCCTTCCTCCTGTGGCTGTGAGGTGTCACAACTGTCGTAAGCACGGCATCTCAAGCTGCGGCTCTGATGCCTGCACCCCCCGGCCCCCAAGTCTGCTGATTGAGAGATGCCCGGCAGCCCATCTGAGTCGTGGCTGCTAGACGTCAGTGCTTCCTGCATGAAGGCCTGACTTCTGGCATGCAGGGGGACAGAGGGGGATGGGGCTTCGCTTCCCGAAGAGAATTCCACCCTTTTCTTCGGTCAGCTGGTTTAGGGCCTGTGCTGTGGACGCCTGGGCCCTGGAGCTTGAGCTCCCAGGCCCGTTTTTTTCTAATCAAAAACTAGGCTGTTGACTCTCAGCTTTGGTTTGAGCCAGAGTCGCCAGCCCTTCCATGCATACGAGATGTGGGTTTGATTGAACAGCTGAGCCCAGCGGGGAGTGATGGATTTTGTGTCATCCAGAGAGGCAGGGCAGGGACCCCGAAGGACATGGTGTCAGTTGTCAGCGGACTGCTCATCCCTGAATGTAAGAAAGTGGGGAGCCTGGAGCGTTTCTAGGCAGAGACACCTGGTTCTTTTCTGGAGCAGCCTTGGCGGTCTCAGGGACTGTCAAGCATTAGTATTTCTTGAGTTCCTCCTGTGTGTCAGGGACAGTAGGGTATGTGTGTGTGTGTGTGTATGTGAGTGTGTGTGTGTACGCACATGTGCATGCCCACATATATTGCTTCTAAATAACTATGTGGACAAACTGTCTGCTTAGTGGAAAGCTGACCTTTTCCCAGGCAAAGCCGTGTATCTGGATGACTGTGCATTAGCTTGGCGGCTGTGGGATTGACTGAGCAGGCTTGGTGGAGGCCTCTGGTTGGGCAGTGCCTTGGACTGGAGAGGCTGATACAGAAGAACCACATGGTGTGCCCATATCAGTGTTTCTCCCCACTAGACGGATTGGGGGTCCCCTCTAAGGGGACATGGGGAGCACACGTGGGCAAAGTGTCTCTGGGAGCAGCCCCTTGAGGTCTGTCTTCTTCCTCCCCAGGGAAGCCCTCCTTCTCCTCTTGCTCTTTTCAGGCGCTTCTGTCTCCCAGAGCACTCCTGTGGACTGCAGGGTGCAGACTGTCAGGGAGCAGAAGGGCCTCCAGAGACGGAGCCTGGGCCTGGACCCATGGGGGTGTGAGAGAGTGTGGGGTGAGGACTATGGTCAGTGTGTGTGTGTGCATTGAGGGGCAGGGAGAACTGTGAGTCTGGGAGAGGACGAGTCAGAGAGAGTGTGGGGCTGGAGAGAGTGTGTCTGGCCCTCAGGGCTTGGTCAGGCTCCTTCAAATAGTGAGTCTGTCCGGGGGAGGCGAGGTCCATTCACTGAAGAGGAATGAGCGTGAGGTCATTCTCAGCATCTCAGTGCGATGGTGTCTTCAGGACTTGGAAGTTTCAAAACAAGAGTGAAAGAGCGTGAGAGATGTCTTGCTGTAAATGATGGCATTTCGTTCTCTTTGTGACTGAGCAGCATTCCATTTGCATGTGTGCCATGCCTTCTTTATCCCTTCCTCTGCTGATGGGCACTCGGGCTGCTTTTGCATCTTCAGTTCAGTTCAGACACTCAGCCATGTCTGATTCTTTGTGACCCCATGGACTGCAGCACACCAGGCCTCCTTGTCCATCACCAACTCCTGGAGTTTGCTCAAACTCATGTCCATTGAGTCCGTGATGCCATCCAACCATCTCATCCTCTGTCGTCCCCTTCTCCTCCCACCTTCAATCTTTCCCAGCATCAGGGTCTTTTCTAATAAGTCAGTTCTTCACATCAGGTGGCCAAAGTATTGGAGTTTCAGCTTCAGCATCAGTCCTTCCAATGAATATTCAGGACTGATTTCCTTTAGGATGGACTGGTTGGATCTCCTTGCAGTCCAAGGGCCTCTCAAGAGTCTTCTCCAACACCACAGTTCAAAAGCATTCTTTGGCACTAAGCTTTCTTTATAGTCCAGCTCTCACATCCATACATGACTAGTGGAAAAACCATAGCTTTGACTAGACAGACCTTTGTTGGCAAAGGTCTCTGCTTTTTAATATGCTGTCTAGGTTGGTCATAGCTTTTCTTCTAAGGAGCAAGTGTCTTTTAATTTCATGGTTGCAGTCACCATCTGCAGTGATTTTGGAGCCCCTCAAAATAAAGTCTCTCACTGTTTCCTTTGTTTCCCCATCTATTTGCCATGAAGTGATGGGACCAGATACCATGATCTTAGTTTTCCGAATGTTGAGTTTTAAGCCAACTTTTTCACTCTCCTCTTTCACTTTCATCAAGAGGCTCTTTAGTTCCTCTTTGCTTTCTGCCATAAGGCTGGTGTCATCTGCATATTTGAGGTTATTGATATTTCTCCCGGCAATCTTGAGTCGAGCTTGTGCTTCTTCCAGCCCAGCATTTCACATGATATACCCTGCATAGAAGTTAAATAAGCAGGGTGGCAATATACAGCCTTTTGTATCTTGGCTACTGTAAGTAATGCTGCAATGAACATAGGCATGCATGTATCTTTTGTTTTCTTTGAATAAACAACCAGGAGTGGAATTGCTGGATTGTATGGTAGCTCCATTTTTTATATTAAGGAATCTTTATGCTGTTCTCTATAGTGGTGACAGCAATTTACATTTCCACCAATATTGTAGGAGGTTTCCTTTTTCTCACATCCTCACCAACACTTGTTATTTGTTGTCTTTTTGATAATAGCCATTCTTCCAGGTGTGAGGTGGTATCTCACTGTGGTTTTGATTTGCGCTTCCTTGATGATCGGTGATAGTGGGGTCTTTACATGTGCTTATTGACCATCTGCATGTCTTTGGAAAAATTTATTCAGATCTTCTGCCCATTGTTTAATTGGGTTGTTTGGGTTTTTTCCATGTTGGAGTGTATGAGTCCTTTGTATTTAGGGTATAAATCCCTTATCTACTTCCGACCAGCTTAATGAGTGGTTGATCTATGCTTACAGTGTATTTGCCTTTACTATTGAGATTTTTCCTTTTGTACTTTTCACATTTCTAGCTGCGATCTTTTCTGTTCTGTTTGGTGAAGTCCCTTCAGCATTTCCTGTAGCACTGGGCTGGCGGTGCTCACCTCTGTCAGCTCCTGGTTGTTCAGTCACCAAGTTGTGTCTCACCCTTTGTGACCCCGTGTACACCAGGCCTCCCTGTCCCTCACCACCTTCCCGAGTGTGCCCAGGTTCATGTCCGTGGAACCGGTGATGCCATCCGATCACTTCATCTTCTGTTGCCCCCTTCTCCTTCTGCTTTCAGTCCTTCCCAGCATCAGGGTGTTTTCCAACAAGTTGGCTCTTCACGTCAGATAGCCAGAGTATCTGAGCTTCAGGATCAGTTTTAGCTCCTTGCTTGTCCTTAAAATGTTTAATTTCTCCATCAAATCTGAATGACAATGTTGGTGGGTAGATTTTTTTTGTTTGTAGGTTTCTCATTTCATCACTTTAAATATATGGTACCACTCCCTTCTGGCCTGCAGAGTTTCTGCTGCAAAGTCAGCTGAGAGCCTTATAGGAATTCCCTCATAAGTGACTAGTTGCTTTTCTCCTATTGCTTTTACTATTCTCTCTTTATCTTTAATTTTAAAATTTTGATTACAATGTGCCTTGGGTGGTCCTCCTTGGGTTGATCTTGTGTGGGACGCTCTGTGAATCTTGCTTCCTTTCCCAGGTCAGGGAAGTTTTCAGTTCATTTTTCATTATGTCTTCAAATAATGTCCTCTTCTCCTTTCTCTCCTCACCTTCTGAAGCTCCTGCAATGGAAATGTTGTTAATGCACTCGATAGTGTCTAAGTGGTCTCTTAAACTGCCCTCAGTTTTGTCTATCTTTTTGTCCTCACCTTTAAAGTTCTTTTTCATTCTGTTTGACTCATCTCCCCCATTCTGTATTCCAGTCCACTGATCCATTCTGCTCCATCACTGAATCTCCTGTTGACTCCTGCCCGTGTACTTTTAATTTCGGTTATTGTGTTCTTCATCTGTGTTTGGTTATTTATATGTCCTAAACATAAACTTGAAAATCTTCTAACTTTTTACTCTGTTCAGCCATTCTTCTGAGTTCTTTGAGCATCTTTATGACCATTGCCTTGAACTCCTTATCTGATACATGGCTTATCTCTACTTCTTCACTTAATTTTTCTTCTGAGGTTTTATCTCGTTCCTTCATTTGGAACCTATTTCTCTGTCACCTCATTTTGCCTAGTCTGCTGTTTTTACTCCTCTGTATTGGATATGTTGGTTATACTTCCTGATCTTGGAGAAGTGGGGCCCAGCAGGGTGAGTCCCCTTTGTCAACAGTGGTGCACGTCATGGGTGCTCTCTGCCCGGGCCTGCGGATTTCTGCTGCGGTGAGCTGCTGCTGCTGGCAGTCTGCTTGACATGGCTGGTTCCCCGTCCAGTGAGTTGCCAGGTCCAGCCCTGTGTGGAGGCTGCTGGCTGCTGGCCAGTGGGACTGTGTCCTCCTCTGCCCTGCCCAACGACTGCAGAGCAGAAAGCACCCTAAACACCATGACCACCTTCCCACCATGTGTTGTTCCATCAGAGAGACTCTGAGTCAGAAAAATTATTGTGCCTCCCAATGAGAAAGAGCTAATGATGAGACCAGAGCCTCTTCTGTTAAAATTGGCTTTGTGGAAATAGGACTGTATCAATTACTGCTGCTACGGCTGCTAAGTTACTTCAGTCGTGTCCGACTCTGTGTGACCTCACAGACGGCAGCCCACCAGGCTCCGCCGTCCCTGGGATTCTCCAGGCAAGAACACTGGAGTGGGTTGCCATTTCCTTCTCCAATGCATGAAAATGAAAAGTGAAAGTGAAGTCGCTCAGTAAGTGTCCAACTCTTCGTGACCCCATGGACTGCAGCCTATCAGGCTCCTCCGTCCATGGGATTTTCCAGGCAAGAGTACTGGAGTGGGTTGCCATTGCCTTCTCGTATCAATTACTAGAGGGACTTAAAAAATAATCTGGAAAAAAAAAGCCAACAAACAGACAACCCCAAATAACCTGCGCTGAGTTGGTGTGCATGCTGAGCACACCTCACCCGCACTCTCTCATGGTCAGGAGGACCTCCCTGAGGGTGCATGCAGGGGCATCATGTAAATGTCAGGACAGCAGAAACCACACTTTCCTGTTCATGCTTGGTCCCCGCCTGGCACCAAGGTGGCCCTCAAATATCCAAAGTATTGAGAGGAATGGAAAAGTAAAAGGCAGAAGGCTTTCTTACCCAGGCCTACTGGGCCCGAGTCCCTCAGGCTTTCTCTCATCCACTGCTTTTCCCAGAAAGCAAGGCACTGCCGTGGCAGCTAACGTGCCTGCGGCCTCGGGATGGCTGCACTTGGAGGCAGAAAGTGACAGCTCGCTGCGAGGAGCAGCAGGCCCTGTTCCACTTGGATCTGAGCTGCTTTGTTGACATGAAAAGTTTGATTGGGATTCAGAGGTAGCTGTTCACAGTCTTTAAGAACATGTTGAGTTAATTTGCAACTCTGATGTCCTCTCATGTCAGAGACCCCCCACAGGAAGAAGGAAGCTTTAAAAAAAATTCTGAAATAGCATCATTATTATTGAAAATAAAGCTGTGTCCTTTTGCTCAACAGTGAGAAAAACAATCATTTTACAAGGTTGGCTAAGTAGTGCTGTGGTTTCCCTGGGGCCCAGGGATCATGGTCTCTTTTATAATCCTGTAATATTGATGAGACCATCTGGGATGAGTGAAGAACTGATGGGCAGAAGAAAACTTCCGTGTAAGCAAGAAATAGAGTCTGGGAGATTCAATCATCATCGTGAAAAGGAAGGCGCATTTACAGGGTTGTTACGAAGCCGTGATGAGACTGTCAGCGTGACTGGTTTCCTTCCGTGACACCAGGAGCTGACACAGAGGAGCACGTCCAGGGCCCTCGGCTCGGAGAAGGCGCTTTCCTGGGAGAGTGAATGGCTCTTCGGACAATGAGACAAATGCATGTTTCCATCTGGGAAATGCTTTCCTGGACAGAAAATAAATGACACCCAAGGCCAGTGAAGCAAATGAAGTGGCTCCGCCAGCACCAAGCTGCTCAGTCTTCCGGCATCATCCATCCTGCCTACACAGCATCCACCTGTCCCATGTAGAAAGGGAGCTGCTCCTTGGCATAAAGGGAAGGCAGGGGCGGGGGGCTCCTGCCAGCCTTGAAAGATCTCTGGGGAGCACGACCCTCCCCGGCAGGATGGAGATTGGGGGGTAAGCTGGGGATCTAGGGCACTGAGTGGGTTGTATTGGTACACAGTTGCCAGATAAAATGCAGGGCAATATCAATGAAAGTAATCAATGAACAGTCAGTAATTAGAACAGTGTGTGTGCTCAGTCGTGTCTGACTCTTTGCGATGCTATGGACTGTAGCCTGTTGGGCCCCTCTGTCCATGAAATTCTGCAGACAGGAATATTGGGGTGGGTTTCTATTTCCTCCTCCAGGGGATCTTCCCGACCCAGGGGTGAAACCTTCATCTCCTATGTCTCTTGCATTGGTAGGTGGGTTCTTTACCACTGAGCCACCTGGGAAACCCCCCAGTGACAGTAGAAAAGAGTTTTATTGGAGCCAAACTGAGGGCTAGCCCACTTCCCAGATAACCCTGGAGAAGAGAGGCTTTTAGCACAGTGTTATATCATATTGGAATGAAGAACATTAAGCAAGTCAGGGATACACTTCTTCAAGTTTTCAAGAATAAACCCCCCCAACAACCTAGACCAGCATGTACACAGGGAGTCAGCACGGCCTCGCATCTGGGAAGGGAGCTGCATTATGGAAGGAGGGCCAGCACTGGCCTCCCAGGAGGAGGGGCGTTTAATCTTATGTCGAGTCTGGATTCAGACTTGTGGAAGACAGCCGTCAAAGGAGCTGGGGATTCCATCATCTTCTCTCAAATTCATGGGAAAGAAGACTTCATCTTGGGAGGAATCATAGAAGCATACGGTGTCCCCCAAACCAGGGCAGCCCAGCCCCAGCAGGAAGACAGGCTGGTCTGCGCAGAGTGAGGCGGAAAAGGGGCAGCTTTGGGGCTGAATTTCCACTGACTGCAATCTACACAGGGAAAGAGATTTAGCTTTCTAAATTTCATAATGAAAGAGGACTTGCAAATTAATAATATGCTAATTGATGCCAGTTCTTTGTATTATTAATGCATGTTTTGGGGGCATTTTGTGTTGTCCCTAGGCCTCATTATCTACCTGCTCACCAGCTAGGAGTTGGCAGTGCTGGGCGTAATTTGAAGTGAGAAATGAGCCAGGACGTGTGTGCCTGTTCTCAGGGTAAGGTATGAACTGGGATCTCATTCACAGAGCACCCTGCTCCCATATCCGGAGGTTCCTGGAGGCAGACGTGGGCTCGTCCTCCACCTGGCAGTCCTCTGGACATGCGGCTGTGGGGCAGGTGGTCTTGGCATGCACTGCTGGCCACGCTCTGCTATGAACTGAGTGTTTGTGTGTCCCCCACCTTGCCTGCAATGCCGGAAACCCAGGTTCGATCTGTGGGTTGGCAAGATTCCTGGAGAAGAGAACGGCAACCCTCTCCAGTACTCTTGCCTGGAAACTCTCATGGACAGAAGAGCCTGGTGGGCTACAGTCCATGGGGTCACAAAGAGTTGAACACAACTGGACTGAGTGACTACCACCTCCCCTAATTTACATGTTGAAGTCCTAAACCACAAAGTGATCAGGTTAGGAGGCAGGGCCTCTGGGAGATAAAATAGGCATTGATGAGTCATGAGCAGGGAGCCCCCTGGATAGGACTAGCTCCCCCGTAAGAAGAGGAAGGGACTCCTGAGTCTGCATTCTTTGTCGCGTGGAGACCCAGTGAGAAGGTGGCTGTGTGCAAGCCAGTACAGGAGCCCCCACCAAGGACAGAATCTGCAGAGACCTTGCTTTTTAACTTGGCCTCCAGAACTGTCAAAAAAATCTGAGTCTGTCACTTAAGTCCTCCAGGTCTATGATATTTTGTTCTGATGCCTGAGCTGAGTGATACACCTTCTCCCCAGGAACAGCCACTGCCCACCTTGCCATCCACTAGGGAGTAAAGCCAGTGGGTTAGGAGAAGGAAAGCCTAGCCTCTGAGGTCAGCCCCTTGGAGCGGCACAGTCTTAGGAGTGAACTTGGGTGCTGCTCCTCAGAGGGGGCAGCGAGGGCCGCCTCTCTCTTCTCTGCCTGCTTCTCCCCTAGAAGGAGACCCGGTTTTCTGATGAGTAGCTCGGAGAATCTGAGGTCTCCTGGTCCACGCATGACCTCTGTCTCCCTTGTCATCTCACACATCGGCCGGCCGTGTGAATTATCTCTGAAGGTCCTGACCTGAGAGCCTCTTCCTTCCAATTCCCACCATCCTGGTAGACACCCACACTGGGATCACCTGCACTTTCTCTCACAGGTGTGACACACACCTGCTCAGGGCAGTGTCGTCCCGGGTCTGAATTCCTCTCCTCACTTCACAAGGTGGATGTTTCCCCTTGATTATCCACAGATGACCACCGTCTTCTCTGGGGTCCAGACTCAGCATCTGTGCAGATATGACCCTCAACACCCCCAGCATAGAGGCGGTTTTGTGGAAGGTGCAGAGATGTGAGCACAAGCTCATGGGAGAGGAAAATAGTCACCAAAACAGGACAAAAACGCTGTGACTATTTTCTTATTTACTGAATTGAATTGCATTTCTAACACCAGCCACCAACACTTACAGAGTTTACCTGAAAAATATCAAGCAATAAATCTAAAAAAGATGTATAAGGGAAAGTAAAAAAAATTTATTTTAAAAGTTATTAAAGAAGACCCAAATAAATGCAGAAATATACCACAGGTGTGGCTAAGAAGACTCAATGTCATAACGACATGAATTCCCCAAAAAAGCAATTTACAGACTCACGCATTGTGAATTTTTCTTATGTCAGGTGGTGTTCTCACATAATAGGATTTTGATAGTTTATAGAATTCTATTATGGAGACATTTCGACATTTACTTAAGATCTCTCTAATGGCTTGATATTCACATCTTTTAATATTTTTCATTGATGCAAAATATATTGTGTTGAAAACCCTTGAATTCAAGTTATCAAATGCATTTCTAATTACTTACTTGCTACTAATTCTTCGATGTAAAATTGCCAGACCAAAGCACAAGACATTAAAATAGTTTACATTTGCTGGTCAGTGACATTCTGCTCAGATTTCACTCTCCCATCAAGCTTGTCCGCATCTCTTAAAACCATCCAGGTGCAGTCACTGTGCACAGCTGGGCTAATCTCCGCCGGCGGCAGTGGCCCCACTATCCCCACTCAAGTATTCCGTGGAGCACTGACAGGGGGCCCTGTGCCACGCAGCAGGTCCTCCCTCATCACCTGTGGAGCACTGACAGGGGCCCTGTGCTGCGCAGCAGGTCCTCCCTCATCACCTGTGGAGTACTGACAGGGGCCCTGTGCCACGCAGCAGGTCCTCCCTCATCACCTGTGGAGCACTGATGGGGGCCCTGTGCCACGCAGCAGGTCCTCCCTCATCACCTGTGGAGCACTGATGGGGGCCCTGTGCCACGCAGCAGGTCCTCCCTCATCACCTGTGGAGCACTGATGGGGGCCCTGTGCCACGCAGCAGGTCCTCCCTCATCACCTGTGGAGCACTGATGGGGGCCCTGTGCCACGCAGCAGGTCCTCCCTCATCACCTGTGGAGCACTGATGGGGGCCCTGTGCCACGCAGCAGGTCCTCCCTCATCACCTGTGGAGCACTGATGGGGGCCCTGTGCCACGCAGCAGGTCCTCCCTCATCACCTGTGGAGCACTGATGGGGGCCCTGTGCCACGCAGCAGGTCCTCCCTCATCACCTGTGGAGCACTGATGGGGGCCCTGTGCCACGCAGCAGGTCCTCCCTCATCACCTGTGGAGCACTGATGGGGGCCCTGTGCCACGCAGCAGGTCCTCCCTCATCACCTGTGGAGCACTGATGGGGGCCCTGTGCCACGCAGCAGGTCCTCCCTCATCACCTGTGGAGCACTGATGGGGGCCCTGTGCCACGCAGCAGGTCCTCCCTCATCACCTGTGGAGCACTGATGGGGGCCCTGTGCCACGCAGCAGGTCCTCCCTCATCACCTGTGGAGCACTGATGGGGGCCCTGTGCCACGCAGCAGGTCCTCCCTCATCACCTGTGGAGCACTGATGGGGGCCCTGTGCCACGCAGCAGGTCCTCCCTCATCACCTGTGGAGCACTGATGGGGGCCCTGTGCCACGCAGCAGGTCCTCCCTCATCACCTGTGGAGCACTGATGGGGGCCCTGTGCCACGCAGCAGGTCCTCCCTCATCACCTGTGGAGCACTGATGGGGGCCCTGTGCCACGCAGCAGGTCCTCCCTCATCACCTGTGGAGCACTGATGGGGGCCCTGTGCCACGCAGCAGGTCCTCCCTCATCACCTGTGGAGCACTGATGGGGGCCCTGTGCCACGCAGCAGGTCCTCCCTCATCACCTGTGGAGCACTGATGGGGGCCCTGTGCCACGCAGCAGGTCCTCCCTCATCACCTGTGGAGCACTGATGGGGGCCCTGTGCCACGCAGCAGGTCCTCCCTCATCACCTGTGGAGCACTGATGGGGGCCCTGTGCCACGCAGCAGGTCCTCCCTCATCACCTGTGGAGCACTGATGGGGGCCCTGTGCCACGCAGCAGGTCCTCCCTCATCACCTGTGGAGCACTGATGGGGGCCCTGTGCCACGCAGCAGGTCCTCCCTCATCACCTGTGGAGCACTGATGGGGGCCCTGTGCCACGCAGCAGGTCCTCCCTCATCACCTGTGGAGCACTGATGGGGGCCCTGTGCCACGCAGCAGGTCCTCCCTCATCACCTGTGGAGCACTGATGGGGGCCCTGTGCCACGCAGCAGGTCCTCCCTCATCACCTGTGGAGCACTGATGGGGGCCCTGTGCCACGCAGCAGGTCCTCCCTCATCACCTGTGGAGCACTGATGGGGGCCCTGTGCCACGCAGCAGGTCCTCCCTCATCACCTGTGGAGCACTGATGGGGGCCCTGTGCCACGCAGCAGGTCCTCCCTCATCACCTGTGGAGCACTGATGGGGGCCCTGTGCCACGCAGCAGGTCCTCCCTCATCACCTGTGGAGCACTGATGGGGGCCCTGTGCCACGCAGCAGGTCCTCCCTCATCACCTGTGGAGCACTGATGGGGGCCCTGTGCCACGCAGCAGGTCCTCCCTCATCACCTGTGGAGCACTGATGGGGGCCCTGTGCCACGCAGCAGGTCCTCCCTCATCACCTGTGGAGCACTGATGGGGGCCCTGTGCCACGCAGCAGGTCCTCCCTCATCACCTGTGGAGCACTGATGGGGGCCCTGTGCCACGCAGCAGGTCCTCCCTCATCACCTGTGGAGCACTGATGGGGGCCCTGTGCCACGCAGCAGGTCCTCCCTCATCACCTGTGGAGCACTGATGGGGGCCCTGTGCCACGCAGCAGGTCCTCCCTCATCACCTGTGGAGCACTGATGGGGGCCCTGTGCCACGCAGCAGGTCCTCCCTCATCACCTGTGGAGCACTGATGGGGGCCCTGTGCCACGCAGCAGGTCCTCCCTCATCACCTGTGGAGCACTGATGGGGGCCCTGTGCCATGCAGCAGGTCCTCCCTCATCACCTGTGGAGCACTGATGGGGGCCCTGTGCCACGCAGCAGGTCCTCCCTCATCACCTGTGGAGCACTGATTGGGGCCCTGTGCCACGCAGCAGGTCCTCCCTCATCTCCTGTGGAGCACTGATGGGGGCCCTGTGCCAAGCAGCAGGTCCTCACTCATCACCTGTGCTACACACACTAGTGAGCGCCTGTCACCCCAGTCTCCCGGTTCATCCCACCCCTTCCCTCCCCTTATCATCCATACGTTTCTTCCCTGTATTGGGTCTCTATTTCCGTTTTGCAGCTAAGATCGTCTATACCATTTCTAGATTCCACATACATTCATTAATATACGATATTCATTTCTCTCTTTCTGACTCTCTTCACTCTGTATGGCAGTCTATAAAGCAACTTGCTGATGTCCTCACGTCCCCCTAATCCTGGGTGTCATCACACGCTCATCTTTGGTAACAGGACAGCAGAAATGAATGCTTTCCTTCCCCCGTTGCTGACCTGTGCTCTGTGGAGCTGAAGAACATTTCAGCAAACATCAGGCGCATGTGTGGTGCATGAGAAATATTCTTTGATAAAAGAATAAAAGGCAAAACTGAGGTTGAGGTGTGACTGTTGCCCATTTTCTGCTCTGTGCTGTGAAGGGAGGGGGAGCAGATATGGAAACCAGCTTTCATCTGGGCTGGCCCTTCACATAGTAGGATGTAACGTGTTCTTAATTAGACACAGCCAAGCGGAGCGGAAAGACCGTGAGCCAGGAGCCTCTGGGGCCCAGCAAGGTGCTGCTGAGATGCTCAAAGGAGGGAGGGGTGGAAATAGATGGCCTCTCAGGCCCACCTTCCCTGTAAGCGTCCATGCTTCATCTCCCACGTGTACCTCATCTTCATACCACGATCTGAGGAAAACTGTACGAAATCAAAGAATAGTGATTCTTAAAATGTTTTAAAACTTGGAGCCCCTGTAACTACTGGGCGGGTGCAAATGTGCAAAGCACACACTGGACCTTCTCTTAGATGCTAGAGAAGGGCCCGAGGTCCCGGACAGTCACTGCCTCCGGGCGGCGCCCCTCAACCCAGGCGGCGAGGCATTTACGACCTACGTGACCTTGGAGAGAAAAGCCCAGTTTGTACCCAGAGTATTTTTGCTGTTTTGTAAGTCAGTCATTGCTGTTAGTGTTACATCCATGCTTTATGATGGCCAGTAAGGACCTGGGTCTAATTTTATGATCGTATCCACTGCTGTATATTCTGTTTACTGAAGGCCAAACATTTCCAATTTATAGCTGACATTTTCCCTGGCTTCCTTGGCATAAACTGCAGACACATTTATGTGTGTATAAGCCATATGCATCTCAGTTTTAATACATTTTAAAAAGTTGGATCTTTTAAAAGACAAATGCCTGTTTCTCTTGATAACCCATTAATGTCTTCAGTTTGGCGAAGTCTTGGGGCTTCCCTACTGGCTCAGATGTAAAGAATCTCCCTGCAACGGGATCCAGGTTCAATCCCTGGGTCTGGAAATCCCCTGGAGGAGGGCATGGCAACCCATTCCAGTGTTCTTGCCTGGAGACTTCCTCGGACAGAGCTGAAGTCCATGGGCTACAGTCCCTGGGGTCACAGAGAGTCGGGCATGCCTTCAATGCCTGGGCATGCATGCACGCCCCCTGGAGACCACGAGGAGGCTGTACTGACGAATGCTGGGAACTGAGAGGCCCCCACCTGGCATGCTGAGTGTGGGAGCTGGTCTGTCTTTGGCCCCCAGGGTGGAAAGTCCTGATCAGCAGAGTTGGGACATTCTTTCTCAAATATTGTTCTAATGACAGTGCTGGTTAATTCCTAAAACCAAGGGCAGATGTTTAGGGACATTCTACAAATGTGAAAAATTTAATTTGTATTTGTTACTTTAAGTATGTGAATGGGACTTCTGCCTTTAAACCAAGGAATAAATACATTATAATCCTTTTAATACTAAAACCTTGTTTACGGTTGATTCTCCAAGCACAGCCAAACGCCAAACGGCCTAAACCCAGAGTCCAACCCCAGCTGGACTCTGGCATCATCAGTGGGTGGTGGCCTGGCGTGGCCACATCTCTGTTCATCACAGCCTTCGCTCTGTGGCCCTGGGATGGTCTGTCACACACCGTGTGGCCTGTTCAGCTCATCAGGCAGAATTTATGGTCGAGTTGCTAACCAGACTGTAAAAGGGGGAATTCCGTGATGGTCCAGTGGGAACAAAGATCCCACAAAAGCAAAACAAACAAACAAGAAAAAAAAGCATGCACAGAACACTAACAGGCCAGGCGTGGGCCCAGCTCAGACCCCCCAGAACTGCAGAGGTGCCAGCTGGTGCTAGAGCGCCCACGCTGGCGGGTGTGGACGCAGCTCTGTCTGGTACTTCACGAAGGAAGTGTGTGCTGAGCCTCAAGTCCAGAACCCTGCTGACAGAGGAGGCTAAGTCGCCGAAGTTCAAGAGAAGAGGTGCTGCTGACCCTAGAAGATGCCCGAAGCTGAAAAACTGGATGGATCTGGAAATGTTCTGCCGAGGTTTCAGCTTTCAGAGATGGTGATGTAACTGTTAGATCAACCTTCTACAGACCAAATGGATGAAGCATCCTATCAATAGAAGCCCCGGTGAACACACCCTATAAAGAGGTCTTATTTGAGCCAAGAGAAGATTCCAGTCCAGAGCAACTTCTATTTCTGCTTTTATCACTTACAGAAGCATAAAAGGCAGGAACGCTGAAAACTTGAGAAAGTGCTAGATAGAGGGCAGTGGATTAGTGATGACTGCGATACCATCACAGATCAATACAGAAGTCGCAATTCAGTAAAGAAGAGACTGGAAACTTCTGCTCGGAGAAATCCCCAGCGCACTCTTTTCTTGGCTGTAGCTCACATACTGCAGACATCTTTCATTGCCCCTCACCAGGGGCCGCAGGCAGGGGGAGACGCCCCTGCTGTGATCCGCTTGACGGGTCTGGAGGGGTTCCCACCTGGACCAAACATCACAGCAGAGAACTTCATTATTCAGCGGACGCCGTCTCAGGAGCCACACTCTGAGGTACTCTGTCCATTTAATCATTTTCCAATCTGTTTCCCTTGTGAAAGTCATTACTTTTCATGGAAACAAATATCTGTCAAAATATCATCAGGCTGGCACTTGAAGATTCTAATATCCTCAGCCTCAATGACTTCACTTCCCCCCCTTTTTTTCCCTTGGAAAGAGAACTGGTGAGCCTCTCCGCGGATGTCTTCTTGATCTCGGGCTGTTCATCAGGTGGTTGTGCCCAACTCTGCGATCCATGGACAGTGACCTGCACCAAGCTCCTCTGTCCGTGGGATTTTCCAGGCAAGAGTACTGGAGTGGGTTGCCATTTCCTTCTCCAGGGAATCTTTCCGACCTCGAACCCAGGTCTCCCGCATTGTAGACAGACGCTTTACCGTCTGAGCCACCAGGAAAGTCTGTCTGGGGGCTGGGCTCCAGCTGCCCTCATTCAACCTAGAGGCCATCGCAGACAAGCCCGCGTGCACTTTTCAGGGCAGATAAAGACTCCACGTGAGAGGCCAAAGGACGTATTACCTCTCGTAAAAGCGCCAGGCCTCTAGTAGAGGGCTGCACCAGCATGTCCAGTAGGGGCCTGGCTGAGACGGAGGCTGCGGCCCTTCCTGCTGCACTCTGATGTCTGTCTCAGGTTTTCATCAGCCGGAGAGCTCAAAGGAAATACAGGGCAGCGGGCGGTCTGGAGACGCTCTTCCTGCCTCTGAACTGGCTTTGCTCTATGCGCGCCCGGGTGGCGGATGGATACAGGGCGGGCCGCAGCCGGGGTCCCGCCACATCCTTCCTCCTCTTCCTCCTCCCCTCCGTGCTCCATCTCCACCCGAGTCCTCCCACCCTTCCTTCCCCGAGCGCTCCCTGCGTGGCAGCAGGCGTGGAGGAGAGGTGCCCACAGGGCCGGCAGCCTGGCATCCTGCTTGGTTCTAGCTGCGGGACCTGCCCCCGAAGGGAGCCTCAGCTGTGGCAGGATGACTTCCTGCCGTTCCGAAGATGAACAGGAGATACCTGGACTTTCTGGAGCCTTCATGATAAAAGCCCCCTGTCCCTAGGCTCAGAGCCGGCTTGCTGCGTCCGGACACCTTCTCTCGGCTACGATGACTGAATTCCTGGCTCCCCCACGAGGTACTCCCTGCTCCCCCTTGCTCCCCATGAAACCCACTCTCCCTCCCATCATTCGCTTCCCTCCTCTCACCCCTAGACGCTGAATCACTTTCAAGAAAACGGCAGTGACTTGTTTTTCGAGTCAGCGGCTCCTATGAAAACAATCCTGGACTTGATTTAACCAACCAGGATTTAGACTCAGCTACGGATTTATAGCCAAACTGTTTTCTCCCCTCATAGAGACATTCCAGTGGAAAAGCACAATTTCCGACTCGAGGTGAAGCAGACCATCCAGCTGCACGTAAATAGAGGGAAATGAAGCGTGAACACGCAGCGGGCAACAGCGAGACATCTAAACCCTCTGGGTCCAGAGCGAAGAGTGCCGTGTGCGCCCCGCGAAGACAGGCGCGCTGCACGGTCCCGCTGGAGCCCCGGGCCGGGGGGAGGAGGAGGCGGAGGCTGGCTTCCCGGGAGGGGCCCTGACGGAGGCGGCCAGCTGCGGTCCTGCGGTGGCGATGCTCCATCACTCGGGTACCGGCGGAGCAGGGAGCAGCAGCGTCACGCAGGGACATCGCCCCGCTGCCTTTCCAGCGCCTTCCCAGCGCCTTCCCGGGGCGTCTGGTGGGAACCTACTCCAGCAAGCTTAGGTTTGGGTGAAATGTTGAAAATGACTAGCGGATCATTTGTTTGCAAGGATTTGGGGACCAGGTATCATGCCAGACACTGAGATAAACCATGAGCATCAGATGTTGTGAGGAGTGGAGTGGGTGAAGGCGATCAGCGATCACCCAAACAACTGTGCTGAGGGCCGTGCTCCTCCGGCCGATGCTGTGCGGTCCAGCGGGTGATGTCTGCTCGGGAGCCAGGAGCATGTGTGGCGTCTCACAGCGAGGCGAGGGATTGTGGTCTTCACCCTAAGAGCAACGGGAGGGCATCGTAAGGGCTCACAAAATGGGACGGGTTTCAGTCAGGGAGGTGGTAGGATCAGTTTTGACTAAAAAAAAAAAAAAAAGATCTCTTCAGAAGGAAATCCCAAAGCGAAGGAACCGAGGACCCTGATTGCCTCCTTTCCTCTCTCTCTGAGCTCCAGACGGGAAGGGGGCGGTGGGGCGCTGTTCCCTCGGGTTGGGGAGACAGCGCGGGTGCCCCGGGGTCAGCCCTGGGCTGTGGCGCAGGGCCAGCCGGCTCCACCAGCAAGCTTAGCTCGGCCTCCTCGCCTCTCCCTGTGCCTGACTCACTGCGACTCTGCACGGACGTTCTCCGCGGCCGCTCACACAGAGCCTGAGCAGTCCCATGATGACCAGGCTCTGCTCCGAGGTGCAACACCCCTCTGTCCTTGGCTCTGTGGCTCAAGGACAGCCCCAGGAATGCACACGGTTTATGAAGGCCGTCACGATCTCACCCCTTCAGAGTTCTGAGGCTCTATGCTTAATGACACATCACGTGGCTTGTCCCCCCCTCTACCCCCGCCACCGCTTAACAGGCGGTGCCAGCTCTTGAATACATTCTGCAAGTTTACTCCGTGTGATGACAGTGAATATAAAACTATTTGCAATTGATGCACCAGTAAAAATAAAATCTTTATCTCCATCCAGAAAGCTCTCAGCCATGGCACCAGCTGTCACATGGAGACAGGGTCCTCGACTTTGGGGTGCCTATACACTAGCATCCCCAGGACAAGCTGAAGCAGGCAGCTGGTGCGTGGGGGGGGGGCGCGGTTCCCCACTGCTTCCGGCCCTCTCCCCTGGCTCTCTACTTCTTCACTGTCAGCTGAGGGTGTTTCAGCTCTAAGAGGCTCTGCCTGGGATGTAGAAACCCTCTTCTGAATGAAGGGGATGCTGCCAGTCCAGAGAAGTGGCAGAAATCAAATGCTTTTTGGAAAAAAAATGCTGCTTTGAACCCACCAGCCTCTTTTTTTGTAGCTATAGGCCAGCATTGTGTTGTGTGTATTGTGTTAGGTCAAGTCTCCCCGGGGTGATGAGATGTCACAATGAACAAGTGGGCTCTCCTGAGATAGGGTACCACTTTCTACATCACTAAGGCACTGATGCTGAGATGCATCCCTTGATTCACCCAATGCTTGTCTATCTCATCTCTCTGACTCTTTGGGTCTCTGTCTCCCTCTCCTTCTCTCCATTTCTCTCCATACATGCTTTGTTTCTTATATATGCTAAAAAAAGCAAAGGCATGGGGTGAGGGTAGCCCCAGGTAGCTCTAAGGGAGATAGCTGGATGGAAGATCTGAGTGAGATGGAGATTTTTTTTTGAGGGGGAGGTATGTAAGTTTTGATGTACAACTTTTCTGGTTAGTTATTGGTGCAAAAAAAAAGAAAGCCAACAAAATTGAATGGTGCAAAGACCTTTTATTAGGCTTGCAATTCTGTGGTTCTTGAATTCAGAGAGACCACAGCCAGAGTCTCGCTGAGGGGCTTTCAGGGCTGGGGCTGGTGGGGTCTGCTCCTCGGGGCTCCTAATCCTGTGGCTTTACTGCTTCTCCACGTGGAGTGCCTGGAGTCCGAATGTCTCACATGGCTCTGGGCTGGGGGCTGTCTGAAAGGGCCCTCTCTACACACGGCCTCTCTTAGGCTGGCAGGGGGACTCCTCCCAAAGGTAGGCATGTGTTTAAGGGGGCAGCTGCTTTTCCGCTGAAGGGGCATCCCAAGAAACAGCAAGTGGAAACCTCAGGTTTCTTAAGTCCCGGGTTTGTCCCTCCCATCATATTCTGCTGGTCACCGCAATGGGGCATCCGACCTAGATTCAAGGGGTGGGGAGCAAAGACCTGCTGGTGATGGAGAGAGCGTCAAAGAAAACACACCCTCTTCATCTGCGTGGCACCTCCTGCTGGGGACCACGTGACCCCCTGGCCAGCACAGAGTTTGGGGAAATTGACTTGGGGAAACTGAACAGGAAGAGGAGAGGGAGATGGGGCCACGACCTGGCAGGTTCACTATTGGTGCAGAAAACCAACCCAACCCAACTGGATGGTGTGAAGTGACAGCCCTTTTCTCGAGCTCACAATTCTGGGGCCTGGAATTCAGAGAGACCACGGCCAGCACCTCCCCAGTGGGCTTGCAGGGCTGGGCTGGGCTTGTCTGTTTCTCTGGGTTCCTGACTCTCTGGGGCCTTAAGAAATCTGGTGGAATCTCCAGGAAAAACCGCAGAAGGGTCAGAAGGAAGGGCACCTCACTGATGTCAGGATATCGTGTGGTAGCTGCCTAGACTTACACCACCACACACCACATTTTCACCGTTTCCTTTTTCCTTAGTTCAAGGATTAAATACAGTCTCAAAGACCAGTCTATGCTGTGAGAGCTTGCAGAAGAGTCCCGTCTGAGTTCCCTGTGGGAAAGGTGCCCTCTCAATGCCCTCTGTGAGCTCTGTTTGTCTTCCTCGGGCCAAGAGCTGTGCAGTCTGGCCTGTGTCCCTGATCTGGGCTGTCCAGAAGCTCATGGTCAGTGCTGGCCTGGCTGCATCCTTGGGACACGGTCCTGGCTCCCCACCAGGCCTCTGGCTGCCCCACCCAAGGGCTCATCTCTTTGCTTAAATCTTAAATGCGTTTTCATTTTATAGCATCCGAGTTTCCAGTGCTACTGTTGGAAGCTACCTAGGTATACAGAAACAAGCCGATGCTCCGTCGCTCAGTCGTGTCCGACTCTTTGAGACCCTGTGGCCTGTAGCCTGCCAGGCTTCTCTGTGCATGGGATTCTCCAGGCAACAGTACTGGAGTGGGTCACCATCTCCTTCTCCAGAGGATCTTCCCAACCAGATGGAATCTGCACCTCCTGCATCTCCCGCATTGGCAGGTGGGTTCTTTGCCGCCGAGCCGGCAGGGAAGCCCTGCTAATAGTCAAGTTTAAAAGCTTCGTGGAGGAAAAGGCTCTCAGACAAGGGCCGCTCATGGACTCCAGTGGGTGCTGCACTGGGCCGAGACTGGTGGCAAGAACCCGTCCCCTGTGAGGCCTTGGGACTGAACCAGGGGCTCTCTCTCCGCCCTCCCCTGGGAGGCACACAGAGCACATGAGGGGTGACAGCTGAGGAAGACTGCAAGCAGGTGCAAAACGGGACCATTTTCAAGACAGGCCCCGTGGGGAGCAGCTCCTGTGAACCTGTTCAGACCCATCACGACCACCTGTCTAACCTACAAGGAGAATCTCAGGGCTGTTGCTGCGGCAGCTGAAATGGGCCTGCAAACCGTCACGTTCAGTCTCCGTCAGTGATTAAGTGGAGATCATAATCCAGAGGTTTTTCAAACACATTTCCTCAAATTTGCATCTAACTACTCTTAATTATGGATACTGTCACCACCCCATGCTCAATCAGATCAGAGAATTCCTCTCCGGGGAGAAATGATTCTTCCTACAAAGCGGCACGCCGACCACGTGTGCATCATATGAAGGCGTGCAATCATCAGAGGTGCTGCTTCTGAGGCAGGTGGGCATCTTCGGGGCCCCCTGTGCAAGGTGCAGGCTGGGGGCTGGAGGGCGGCTCTGGGAGGTGGGGGCAGGGCTGCAGAGCGGCCCAGGAGGTGGAAGGAGACCCCTAGACATGGCCTCTCATTCTCTGTTCCTTAGTTCTCGCTCCACGCCCTTGGAATATCTCAAAGCATAGCAGAATAAGAAGCACAGGTATATTAAAAACCTCCTTCATGGAGAGGGGGTCTTTTATTAAAAAGAAAGAATCTGGCCCTTCATGTTGCCGGGTGAACAGTTTCCAGTACCCAGGCCAGGGGCAGCTGCAACGCTGGCTGCCCCGCCCCACCCTGTTTGCCCAGCGCTGGGGCCGTACTCATATCTTAGAGCAGGCGCCCTCGGCCCCTGTGGAGGAGGGGGCGGCAGGGGTCCTGTCTGGAGGGGACCTGCGCCCCATCCTTCTCTTCTGAGTAGCATCCTCCTCAGCTTCAAGCTTTGGCTTGTATCGTGTCTGACTCTTTGCGACGCCATGGACTGCAGCACACCAGGCTTCCCTGTCCTCCACTGTCTCCCAGAGTTTGCTCAAATCCATGTCCATTGAATCAGTGATGCTATCTAACCATCTCATCCTCTATCGACCCTTTCTACTTTTGCCTTTAATCTTTCCCAGCATCAGGATCTTTTCCAGTGAGTTGGTGCTTCACATCAGGTGGCCAAAGTACTGCAGCTTCCACTTTAGTATCAGTCCTTCCAAGGAATATTCAGGGTTGATTTCCTTTCGGATTGACTGGTTTGATCTCTGCAGTCCAAGGGACTCCCAAGAGTCTTCATTGTCTAGGTTTAATATCTGAAGAAATGGGAGAAATTGGAATCCCTAGTCTGTTTCATTTGGGATCCAACTGGTCCAGCATCAATTCTGACCTTCTGAAATCTGAAACACCTTTTACAAACTTGCCTGCACCCACTTCTTCTGTCCATGGTGACAGCTGAGGAAGACTGCAAGCAGGTGCAAAACGGGACCATTTTCAAGACAGGCCCCGTGGGGAGCAGCTCCTGTGAACCTGTTCAGACCCATCACGACCACCTGTCTAACCTACAAGGAGAATCTCAGGGCTGTTGCTGCGGCAGCTGAAATGGGCCTGCAAACCGTCACGTTCAGTCTCCGTCAGTGATTAAGTGGAGATCATAATCCAGAGGTTTTTCAAACACATTTCCTCAAATTTGCATCTAACTACTCTTAATTATGGATACTGTCACCACCCCATGCTCAATCAGATCAGAGAATTCCTCTCCGGGGAGAAATGATTCTTCCTACAAAGCGGCACGCCGACCACGTGTGCATCATATGAAGGCGTGCAATCATCAGAGGTGCTGCTTCTGAGGCAGGTGGGCATCTTCGGGGCCCCCTGTGCAAGGTGCAGGCTGGGGGCTGGAGGGCGGCTCTGGGAGGTGGGGGCAGGGCTGCAGAGCGGCCCAGGAGGTGGAAGGAGACCCCTAGACATGGCCTCTCATTCTCTGTTCCTTAGTTCTCGCTCCACGCCCTTGGAATATCTCAAAGCATAGCAGAATAAGAAGCACAGGTATATTAAAAACCTCCTTCATGGAGAGGGGGTCTTTTATTAAAAAGAAAGAATCTGGCCCTTCATGTTGCCGGGTGAACAGTTTCCAGTACCCAGGCCAGGGGCAGCTGCAACGCTGGCTGCCCCGCCCCACCCTGTTTGCCCAGCGCTGGGGCCGTACTCATATCTTAGAGCAGGCGCCCTCGGCCCCTGTGGAGGAGGGGGCGGCAGGGGTCCTGTCTGGAGGGGACCTGCGCCCCATCCTTCTCTTCTGAGTAGCATCCTCCTCAGCTTCAAGCTTTGGCTTGTATCGTGTCTGACTCTTTGCGACGCCATGGACTGCAGCACACCAGGCTTCCCTGTCCTCCACTGTCTCCCAGAGTTTGCTCAAATCCATGTCCATTGAATCAGTGATGCTATCTAACCATCTCATCCTCTATCGACCCTTTCTACTTTTGCCTTTAATCTTTCCCAGCATCAGGATCTTTTCCAGTGAGTTGGTGCTTCACATCAGGTGGCCAAAGTACTGCAGCTTCCACTTTAGTATCAGTCCTTCCAAGGAATATTCAGGGTTGATTTCCTTTCGGATTGACTGGTTTGATCTCTGCAGTCCAAGGGACTCCCAAGAGTCTTCATTGTCTAGGTTTAATATCTGAAGAAATGGGAGAAATTGGAATCCCTAGTCTGTTTCATTTGGGATCCAACTGGTCCAGCATCAATTCTGACCTTCTGAAATCTGAAACACCTTTTACAAACTTGCCTGCACCCACTTCTTCTGTCCAGAGATGTTTCTTATCCCTCACCTGGACCATTTTCTCAGGACTAGTTTCTTTACCTCATCCTGTCTCCACCCCTCTCCCCAACCCCTACGTCTAGTCTTCTTGAACTACTTCCTAATAGCAACAAATATATATATATAGTGCTGTGTCATATACATATTTAATTAGAATATATTCACTATACATCTTCAGCAAAAGATGCATGTATTCATCTAGGAGACAGGACCGTGGGAGCGTCCAGACAAGGAAGGTGAGGCTCAGAGTGCGTGACGGGCCAGCACGCTGCCGGGTCGCCCCGCGGTAGGTCTCTGTTCCCGGTGCCTCTCAGGGGCGAGCATCTCATCACAGTGCATCTGCCCTTCAGGGTGTGGTGGGCAGCCACCGGGATGGGCCCAGTGAGGTTGGTCTCCGGGGCTTCACTTCCTTGCAGAACCCCCTCTCCTAGGGTTTGGGCTGTGCCTGGTGAGCCACTTACAAAGCACAGAAAATTCAAGAGTGACTGCTCTGGGTCCCTTGCTGCTGCTTCCTGGGGGCTTAGGTCAGGGAATCACTGGTAGAAAATTAGGGGTCAGCAAAGGGGAGAACGTGGAACATCCCCCATTCTGGCCAGCTCCACTGGGCATCCCACTCGCCACGTCCCCAGCTCCCACCGGGACCACCCACCTCAGGGGCTGGCTCCTTCCTGAGGGTCCTGGACGCTGGGCTCTGCCAGGGCTGCTCAGCCCCTGGGAGGCGAGTGGCTCCTGCGGGGCCGTTTTCTGCTTTGCCTCCTCGTCTTAGTCATGCCATTGTGCAGGCTCCAGTTCTCCCTGTTCAGAAGCCCAGAGTCATCCCAGCTGCATCCCAGCCACCAGATGTTCCACAAAGACTCCAGCCCAGCCCTGGCCCCCATGTGCCAGGACCCTTCCCAGGGCAGGGTAGGGTTGTGAAGGCTGCAGGGGAGGGAGAGGGCACCTGTTACAATTAGCACTTGATTAAGCAATACTCACACTGTTCCTTCTGTCCCTGGGAGTATGGGCTTTCTGGCCTTTTTTTTTTTTTTTTTTTTAGCTGCGCTGAGCAGCTTGAGGGATCTCAGTTCTCTGACTAGAGATTGAACCCTGGTAACAACTGTGAGAGTGTGAAAACCCAGAATCTTAACCACTAGGCCACCAGGGAATGCCTTGGTTTCTTGAAAACAGCAAAATAGACCTGGAGGAGGTAACTAACTCTTTAGATGATAACTTTACACTAATGCCGACTAAGGTCCGTACGGTCAAAGCTCTGGTTTTCCCAGTAGTCACGTATGGGTGTGAGAGTTGGACCATAAGGAAGGATGAGAGAGCTGAAGAACTGATGCTTTGGAACTGTGGTGTTGAAGACTCTTGAGGGTCCCTTGGACTGCAAGGAGATCCAACAACCAATCAGTCCTAAAGGAAATCAACCCTGACTATTCATTGGAAGGACTGATGCTGAAGGTCTGATACTTTGGCCACCTGATAGGAAGAGCCGACTCATTGAAAAAGCCCCTGATGCTGGGACAGATTGAGGGTAGGAGGAGAAGGGGGCGACAGAGGATGAACGGCTGGATGGCATCACCAACTCAATGGACATGAGTTTGAACACATTCCAGGAGATGGTGAAGGGCAGGGAAGCCTAGGGTGCTGCAGTCCACGGAACTGCAAAACGTGGGATGTAACTGAGTGACCGAACAAGAAGAATTAACAAAACGTACGTTATAACAAGGTCAGGACCCGTCACCACCCAGCCCCTTGTGACCTTGAGCTCAGGGCTGCCCTGGGCTGTGCTGCCCCATCTCCTAGGATAACCTGGAAACCAGAATGACTTCCCAAACCGCCTTCCTGGGTCAGGGAGGGGCTCTGGCTCAGGGCTGTGCAGGGGCTCGAAAAGGCAGCCGCGTCCACTTCCTAACCTTAAGATGGATCGGGGCTGCCCTTCTCCATTTCAAGTGAAATAGGCTCTTCATTTTCCATGAGAAAAGCAAAGCTAGGCAAAACCAAACTTCTCCTTCAGAGGAGGGCTTCTTTACTGTGAAATATCCACTCAGAGTGGAGTGTTGGTGGTGGAGACTGTTTGTGGAAGTTCCTAGCACTAATAAAATTTAATTTAAAACAGTGAGCCCACTGCCTTCCTGTGACATGTATATGGGACTTACATAATTACGGAACAAATGGCTTTTCCGGGGAGGTCATGAAAGCCAGTGATTTAGCACAGACGAGGCTGAGAGGAGCCAGGCTTACTTTTCCTTATTAACGTCTGGCAATGTGCACACAGCGTCTGTGGTACAGGAAGCCACCCCTTCCATCCAATGCCTGTTATCAGAACGGCCAGGAACAGCCCTGGCCTCATCTGCTTGACAGATAAGAGATGCTGTTGGACAAGTTTCCCCTGTGTTGGAGAGAAGCAATATCTCTAGCTCCAGGAGGGCACAGTCATTTAAGGCTTTATAGATGCAGGGATGGGGAAGCCTTTGTGTCTCAGAAGACGCGAGATGAATATTTCCCCATCACCTGGAGCCTTTACACCAGTTTTCATTAAGAATCAAGTGGTGTTTTCAGACTTTTCAAGACCTTCTTCCTTTTCTATTTTCCTGTCTTGGTTGTTTCATGAAGCTCATTCTTCATGAGAAAAATATCTCTCCTCCCCTCTGCACCCTCCAGATGGGTTTTCATTCTACGAGCGAGTGGCCAGAGAAGGTGGCCCTCAGGGCGCCAAGGCCACAGGGCTCTGCTGCCTCTCTTGCCTTTCTGAGCAGGAAGCTCTCATTTTCTCAGGAAAAATGTAACAGTCCAGGCCTGTGCTGAGGGCCAGTCTTTGCCTGGGGCCACTTCTGTGGCATGTCCCAGAAGGCCCCACTGGCCCCTTTCGCTATCCAGCTTCTCAGTGGAAAGGTTGGCATCAAAGGCTGTGTCTACCATGACTGGGTGTAGATTTCTATGTTGATTTTGGTTAGAGTGAGCCACCCTCTTTCTTTCTTTTCATAGACACACCTCAGCAGTATTGGGATATTTGGTTTTCACACTAATTATAAATCTATTAGATGAAGTCTTTAAACATATTTGCAAAAATCACAGGCGTGATCTACTGGCACGCAGACTAGCCCTGCCTGCTCTGTGTTCTTTCCTCTCCAGTTTTGTATTTCATTTATTTGTGTTATGCACTGATGTCAGAGGCATGGTCACCCGCAGATCCCTAGTTACACCTTACACAGCCTTCTCAAGGAATTCTTCTCGCTAACGTGATCCTGTAGGAGGAAGCTTTTCACACATGCACCGTGCTCGTGTCTGGAGCTCCTCAAAGGCAGAAACGTGGTTCCAGGGATCTCTTTAACATCATCCTCTCCCGTCACATGACCTTCTTCCATCACATCCTCATCCTATGCCGCTTCATCATTTTCCATCACATCCACAGAACAGGTGCTTTTGGGCTGTGCTGGAGCAACCTCTGATCATCTCATGGGAGCTGATTCCACACATCTGTGCCCAGCTCTGTGGGCAGGGATGTTGAGTTGGTTCAGTTCAGTTCAGTTCAGTCACTCAGTTGTGTCTGATTCTTTGCAACCCCATGAATCACAGCATGCCAGGCCTCCCTGTTCACCATCATCTCCTGGAGTTCACCCAGACTCACATCTATCGAGTCCCTGATGCCATCCAGCCATCTCATCCTCGGTCATCCCCTTCTCCTCCTGCCCCCAATCCCTCCCAGCATCAGAGTCTTTTCCAGTGAGTCAACTCTTCGCATGAGGTGGCCAAAGTACTGGAGTTTCAGCTTTAGCACCATTCCTTCCAAAGAAATCCCAGGGTTGATCTCCTTCAGAATGGACTGGTTGGATCTCCTTGCAGTCCAAGGGACTCTCAAGAGTCTTCTCCAACACCACACTTCAAAAGCATAAATTCTTCGGCGCTCAGCCTTCTTCACAGTCCAACTCTCACATCCATACATGACCACAGGAAAAACCATAGCCTTGACTAGACGGACCTTAGTCGGCAAAGTAATATCTCTGCTTTTGAATATACTATCTAGGTTGGTCATAACTTTTCTNAATCAGAGTCTTTTCCAGTGAGACAACTCTGCGCATGAGGTGGCCCAAGTACTGGAGTTTCAGCTTTAGCACCATTCCTTCCAAAGAAATCCCAGGGTTGATCTCCTTCAGAATGGACTGGTTGGATCTCCTTGCAGTCCAAGGGACTCTCAAGAGTCTTCTCCAACACCACACTTCAAAAGCATAAATTCTTCGGCGCTCAGCCTTCTTCACAGTCCAACTCTCACATCCATACATGACCACAGGAAAAACCATAGCCTTGACTAGACGGACCTTAGTCGGCAAAGTAATATCTCTGCTTTTGAATATACTATCTAGGTTGGTCATAACTTTTCTTCCAAGGAGTAAGTGTCTTCTAATTTCCTGGCTGCAGTCACCATCTGCAGTGATTTTGGAGCCCCCCAAAATAAAGTTTGACACTGTTTCCCCATCTATTTCCCATGAAGTGATGGGACCGGATGTCATGATCTTCGTTTTCTGAATGTTGAGCTTTAAGCCAACTTTTTCACTCTCCTCTTTCACTTTCATCAAGTGGCCCTTTAGCTCCTCTTCACTTTCTGCCATAAGGGTGGTGTCATCTGCGTGTCTGAGGTTATTGATATTTCTCCTGGCAGTCTTGATTGCAGCTTGTGTTTCTTCCAGTCCAGCATTTCTCATGATGTACTCTGCATATAAGTTAAATAAGCAGGGTGACAATAGACAGCCTTGACGCACTCCTTTTCCTATTTGGAACCAGTCTGTTGTTCCATGTCCAGTTCTAACTGTTGCTTCCTGACCTGCACACAGATTTCTCAAGAGGCAGGTTAGGTAGACTGAAATAAATCATGTTGGAAATATTTGCACAACACAACACTTACAAACACAACAAATACATCATTTTTTCCCTCCAGGAGACGGTATACCAGCACATCATTGGCATTTTGTTGTTCAGTCGCTCAGTCGTGTCCGACCCTTTGCTGCCCCATGAACTGCAGCACTCCAGGCTTCCCTGTCCAGCACCGACTCCTGGAGCTTGCTGAAACTCACATCCATTGAGTCAGCGACATCATCCAACCACCTTGTCCTCTGTTATCCCCTTCTCCTCCTGCCTTCAATCTTTCCCAGCATCAGAATCTTTTCCAGTGAGTCGGTTCTTGGCATCAGGTGGTCTAAATATTGGAGCTTAAGCTTGAGCATTAGTCCTTCCAAAGAATATTCAGGATGGATTTCCTTCAGGATGGACTGGTTGGATCTCCTTGCAGGCTGAGGGACTCTCAAGAATCTTTTCCAACACCACAGTTCAAAAGCATCAGTTCTTCAGTGCTCAGCCTTCTTTATGGCCCAACTCTCATGCCCGTACATGACTACTGGACAAACCATAGCTTTGACTAGACAGATCTTTGTCAGCAAAGTAATGTCTCTGCTTTATAATTTGATGTCTAGGTTGGTCATAATTCTTCTTCCAAGGAGCAAAAATCTTTTAGTTTCATGACTGCAATCACCATCCACAGTGATTTTGGAGCCCAAGAAAATAAAGTCTGTCACTGTTTCCATTGTTTCTCCATCTATTTGCCGTGAAGTGATGGGACAAGATGCCATGATCTTCATTTTCTGAAGGTTGAGTTTTAAGCCAGATTTTTCACTCTCCTCTTTCTTCTTCATCAAGAGGCTCTTTAGTTCCTCTTCACTTTCTTCCATAAGGGTGGTGTCATCTGCATATCTGAGGTTATTGATATTTCTCCCGGCAATCTTGATTCCAGCCTGTGCTTCATCCAGTCCAGCGTTTCCCATGATGTACTCTGCATATAAGTTAAATAAGCAGGGTGACAATGTACAGCCTTGATGTACTCCCTTCCCAATTTGGAACTGGTCCATTCTCCGTGTTGTGTTCTAACTGTTGCTTCTTGACCTACATACAGGTTTTGTGGCAGGCAGGTAAGCTGGTCTGGTATTCCCATCTCTTTCAGAATTTTCCACAGTTTTTTGTGATTCGCTTTGTCAAAGGCTTTAGCATAGTCAATAAAACAGAAGTAGATGTGCTGTTGAGTTCTCTTGCTTTTTCTATGATGCTACAGATGTTGGCAATTTGATCTCTGGTTCCTCTACCTTTTCTAAATCCAACTTGAATACCTGGAAGTTCTTGGTTCACGTACTGTTGAAGCCTGGCTTCAAGAATTTTGAGCATACTTCTGACAGGATTAACAGGTAGGAAGGCCAGAGGTCCCCAAGCAGTAGGAGGAAATAAACTGCTGCTGCTGCTGCTGCTAAGTTACGTCAGTCGTGTCCGACTCTGTGCGACCCCATAGACGGTGACCCACCAGGCTCCCGTCCCGGGGATTCTCCAGGCAAGAACACTGGAGTGGGTTGCCATTTCCTTCTCTAGTGCATGAAAGTGAAAAGTGAAATTGAAGTTGCTCTGTCCTGTCCAACTCTTCGTGACCCCAT
This sequence comes from Litocranius walleri, assembly GCA_006410535.1. Lineage (NCBI taxonomy): Eukaryota > Metazoa > Chordata > Mammalia > Artiodactyla > Bovidae > Litocranius > Litocranius walleri. Next base: position 2,359,966 of record SJYG01000250.1, on the reverse strand, counting down.
GGACTGCAGCCTACCAGGCTCCTCCATCCATGAGATTTCCCAGGCAAGAGTACTGGACTGCTAGTGGCAGATGTTTTTTTTTTTTTTCCCTTCTCTGTTGAGGACACCTAATTTCACCTGAACTTAACTGTTCTCAAACCTTGAGCTAACCAATGCGTTTTGCTTAAGGAAATATTTTCTTAAGCTGTTAATGAAACTGTGTATTTGCTTTGGAACCTGCCTTTCTTCAAAGTGGTTCTGCCTAAGACTAACTTTATTTTCTTTTCTCAAACTTTGGGCTTATTGAAGGAAAGGGGACTCCTTTCAGGGCTTGAAACTGGGCTCTTGTCTAACACTCGGAAATGAGTTGTCCAAGGAGACACAAGTGCTGGCAAAGCAAGAGATTTTATTGGGAAGGGCGCCCGGGTGGAGAGCAGTGGGGTAAGGGAACCCAGGAGAACCGCTCTGCCAGGTGGCTCACAGTCTCAGGATTTACGGTGATAGGATTAGTTTCCAGGTTGTCTTTAGTTAATCATTCTGACCCAGAGTTCTTCCTAGTGGTGCACACCTTGTTCAGCCAAGATGGATGCCAGTGAAAAGGATTCTGGGAGGAGGTTGGACACGAGGTGTCACTTTTTGACTTTTCCTGAACTCTCCCAGTTGGTGGTGACTTATTAGTTCCGTGTCCCTTACCAGGACCTCCTGTCGTAAAATAGCTCATGCAAATGGTCACAGAGGTGCCTGGCCAGGGTGGGCGGTTTTGGTCAGTGTGCTGCCCCTAATAGGCTGATAATGGCTCAACAATCCAGTGTTCCTGTCCCTTGTTTTATGGCTGGGGGAGGATACACCCTGTGCCATCCTGTCTCCAAAAATGCATATTGTGGGAGAGAGGCCTGGTGAAACTCCCTCAGCTGTGAGGTGCTTCTCTTATCTGATTAGAAGCTTGCTAACAGACACAAAACGCCCTGCAAAAATCTAGCAAAGGGGCATTCTTTTTGTTACTTTCTGATGTCTATGTCAGAAGCTTACCCTATCTCTTTTCTACTTTAACAAAATTCTGTTACACAAAAAACTCCGAGTGGTTAAGCCTCATTTCTGGCCCCAGATCAAAATCCTCTTCTGCGGAGGTCATGAATCCCGGGGCAGCACACGGCTCACAGCGGCAAGTGTTCATTTCTTTGCACGCTCACTGGCATTCTTCTTGTATATTTGCTATGTGAATGTAGATACCCAGCTTTTATCTCAAGACGTGGAGGCCCTTTTCTGTGCAGGGCTGTTTGAAGGAAGGCTTTCTCTGCAGGTGGAAGAGGGCACCGTATCTGACAGTCCAGGTGAAGACCACAGGTGCAGAGAGCTGAGCCCACCTCATGCTCAGACCCACAGGAATTGCCTTACCTGACACCTGGCTAGGTTGGCAGGGACGCCTGAGAGTCATCTTCCTAAAGCAGCTTGGTAGCCCCTAAGGACAGCCGTCCACGCTGAGCAAGCCTTGGCTTCCCATGAGGACCTTGAATGGAGTTGGAAAGTGCGTGATTAGCTTTCCACACTCTCACACTAACTGGCAATGTTCACATTTGTTAATGTCACCAAACAAATGTTGCGCTGAGTACGTCTAAATTGAGATGTTAATTACTGCTCACATTAGGATCTTCTGGAATTTCAAAGTGGTTCTGCCTAAGACTAACTTTATTTTCTTTTCTCAAACTTTGGGCTTATTGAAGGAAAGGGGACTCCTTTCAGGGCTTGAAACTGGGCTCTTGTCTAACACTCGGAAATGAGTTGTCCAAGGAGACACAAGTGCTGGCAAAGCAAGAGATTTTATTGGGAAGGGCGCCCGGGTGGAGAGCAGTGGGGTAAGGGAACCCAGGAGAACCGCTCTGCCAGGTGGCTCACAGTCTCAGGATTTACGGTGATAGGATTAGTTTCCAGGTTGTCTTTAGTTAATCATTCTGACCCAGAGTTCTTCCTAGTGGTGCACACCTTGTTCAGCCAAGATGGATGCCAGTGAAAAGGATTCTGGGAGGAGGTTGGACACGAGGTGTCACTTTTTGACTTTTCCTGAACTCTCCCAGTTGGTGGTGACTTATTAGTTCCGTGTCCCTTACCAGGACCTCCTGTCGTAAAATAGCTCATGCAAATGGTCACAGAGGTGCCTGGCCAGGGTGGGCGGTTTTGGTCAGTGTGCTGCCCCTAATAGGCTGATAATGGCTCAACAATCCAGTGTTCCTGTCCCTTGTTTTATGGCTGGGGGAGGATACACCCTGTGCCATCCTGTCTCCAAAAATGCATATTGTGGGAGAGAGGCCTGGTGAAACTCCCTCAGCTGTGAGGTGCTTCTCTTATCTGATTAGAAGCTTGCTAACAGACACAAAACGCCCTGCAAAAATCTAGCAAAGGGGCATTCTTTTTGTTACTTTCTGATGTCTATGTCAGAAGCTTACCCTATCTCTTTTCTACTTTAACAAAATTCTGTTACACAAAAAACTCCGAGTGGTTAAGCCTCATTTCTGGCCCCAGATCAAAATCCTCTTCTGCGGAGGTCATGAATCCCGGGGCAGCACACGGCTCACAGCGGCAAGTGTTCATTTCTTTGCACGCTCACTGGCATTCTTCTTGTATATTTGCTATGTGAATGTAGATACCCAGCTTTTATCTCAAGACGTGGAGGCCCTTTTCTGTGCAGGGCTGTTTGAAGGAAGGCTTTCTCTGCAGGTGGAAGAGGGCACCGTATCTGACAGTCCAGGTGAAGACCACAGGTGCAGAGAGCTGAGCCCACCTCATGCTCAGACCCACAGGAATTGCCTTACCTGACACCTGGCTAGGTTGGCAGGGACGCCTGAGAGTCATCTTCCTAAAGCAGCTTGGTAGCCCCTAAGGACAGCCGTCCACGCTGAGCAAGCCTTGGCTTCCCATGAGGACCTTGAATGGAGTTGGAAAGTGCGTGATTAGCTTTCCACACTCTCACACTAACTGGCAATGTTCACATTTGTTAATGTCACCAAACAAATGTTGCGCTGAGTACGTCTAAATTGAGATGTTAATTACTGCTCACATTAGGATCTTCTGGAATTTCCATCTTACACTGTTCAAAGAAGTGTTGATTAAAGGTTTATTAAGGTCACAGAGAGAGAAAAATAAAGGCAATTCTTGGGGACCAGCAATGCTAATGGATTGCTCTTCTCTTCATGCAATTTAATCCTGTCACTAATTTCATGGTAAGAAGAGGTATATTATTCTAGAACTACAGCCCATGTGTATGAGGTTGCTCAGGAAAGAGAGTTAATGAGCCTCCAGAAATCCCTACATCTCACCTAGGGTTTTCCTGATCAGAGAAAGAACTCAGGTCAACTTGATGAAAGTAAAATTATGCTTTGTTGATGTCTCACAGATTTACTTTTTAAGAGCTATTAGAAAATGGTGACTCCTAGGAAAGACTTTTCTGGCTTGTGAAGTGTGAGTATTTTCTTGGTGTCATTAAAGGGCTAGAAATAAAAATGCAGAACGGTGAGTGATTCCACAGTCATCTTGGTAAAGGGCAGCTAAAGGGATAAGAGGCGGAATCGACAGCTCTGTCCGCGGCTATTATTAATATTCTATGAATCTAGAAGGATGTAAAATTCCAACAGGTGGGAGCCAAATGCAGGCAGAAATGTTTCTCAAATCAGCCTGAAGGGGAACACTGGCGATGAGGTGGGTTTAATGAGGCTGAAGCCCCAGGCTGAATTCTCAGTCCTACGAACTAACTCCAAAATGATCGATATATTTTATTCAATCTCATGTGGCATCCAGTCTTGTCTGGAAGATGCAGGGTGAGTTAATTGCTGAACTGATCAGCCGTCTGGCTGTTTCCCCGGATTGTTTTGTCAGGAAGCGAGCATGCTCTGCCTGTCCCCTCCCCCACCGCACGCTCTGCTCTCAGTGGGATGAGCTCCGACACCAGAGTGCAGGCAGATGTTTCAGTCCAGAGTGCGTGTGACCACAGAGGAATCAGCTGCAGCCCCGGGGTGTGAGCTGCATGGGCATTTCCAAGCCTCAGCCTTGCTGGACCCGCAGTGATGAGTCACGTGGCCTGGACACCTCGGTGGGGACATGGCTGGGGGTCTCCCCAGCTGCTTCTTCATTTCTGATGATGTGGGGTCTGCTCCCTGAGCATGCAGGCTGGCGTGGCCATGAGGCTTTCAGATACAGCCCCTCTCTGTCTCCTGGGGTCCAAGAGAACCCTCCCTTGGGCTCAGAAAAGACCCAGGGACTTGGCCGAGCCCCGAAAGGAGTGGCGACTGAGTCTGCCAGCTTCCCAAGATTCTGCCAGGTTTGCAGGACTGGAGCATCTCCCGGGACCCAGCCTCCCGGACGGCTGAGGCGGGACAGGGATCCCGGGAAATCCGCTCTCTCATCTGCAGACGGTCAAAGCGGGAAGCCGGGGAGAGAAGAGGTTCGAATGTGCGCGTGAATATTTTCTGACTTAACACACTGTAGGAGAGCGTGGCCCCAGTGTGACCACCACACTCAGCAATTTGTGAATAGGAATGCCTCTGATCCTCCTGAAAAAGCAGTCATGAAGCTTCAAAGCTGTTATTATCCCATCTTGCAGGTGGGGAGGGCAGGGCTCCTGGTCCCCGCTCTGCCTGCCGTGATGGAGTCCCTGGGACCGACAGGGGGGCGGCTTCTGGGGAGGGGCCTGCAGGGCTGGGGCTGCAGGCAGAGGCGGCGTTTCACTGCATGCATCTGTGTTGCTTAGGGTTCCCTGGAAAGAGACTCTGGGATACGGATCCATGCAAAAGTGGGACTTGCCCCAGGCGAGGGGGCGGGGGCGGAGAGCAGGGTCAATCAGGGGCCTAGGGTTCAGCCAAGCCCCAGGGGCAGGGACAGAAGGGGTGACCAGTGCTGCTGGGCGCTGAGATGGTGGGCCCCATCCTAGGACTCAGACCCTGCCGCTCGAGGGCGGGGCTGGGGACGATGATGCCCTGCGGCCACTGGGGAGGAGGCCACTGGACCCTGGGAAGTGGGGGCGATGTCCAGGGGCACGTGGACACTGCAGATGTCCTCAGCCAGGCTTCGTGCCATTTGAGTTTATGCCATGCCCGTGCTTTGCTCCTTCTAAAGCTGGAACTGCCCCCTTTCGTGAATAAAGCATTTGCTAGCGCTGAACACTGCTTGGAACAGGTCTGGGGACAAAGGGCCCCTGAGGGCATTGCCTGGAGATGCAGCCATGGATGGGATGGACCAGAGGGCTGGGGCTCCTGAGGACAAGCCTGTTGGCCACACTGCTCATCCTCTTCCGTGAGTGAGGCCCAGCGAGAGGAGGGCCTGGTGCAGCTTGTGGCCTCAGCTCCCCCAGCTTGGGAGGAGGAGGGCGGGGGAGAGGGGGGCAGAGGGGCTGGAGACAGAAACAAGAATGAGGGGAGACCCGGGTTCTGGGGAAGGAGGAATGAAAAAGGGGAAAATGAGACCGAGCTCCAGAAAGACCTCGGCAGTCTGGGCCCCACCGGCCCATTGCGCCTCCACAGCAGACTGTCCCCTTGGCCTGGGGAGGCCAGGGTCATGCCTGGGGAAGCAGGGTCATGCCTGGGGAGGCCAGGCTCATGCCTGGGGAGGCCAGGGTCATGCCTGGGTAGTGAAGGCAGAGGACGGCGGGCCACTGGCTGTGTCCACGGGGCACACAGGTGGGGCGTCCTCTGGGCAGGTGGCTGCAGAGTCCCTGTCACCGGGGCTCGCCTGGCACATGGACGCCTCTGGGCCTGCCTTGTGGGGTCTCACTCCAGGGGCTTGGAGGGGTCGAGTGCTGGGGGCCAGGCCCCAGCAGCTGGGCAGCTTTGATGAAGCAGAGGAGCCACAAAGCCCCAGAGGGAACAGACCCCACCTGGCTGAAGAGCTCATGAGGAGGATGGAACCAGCAATGAGCATGAGCAAGGGGCTTCCTACTGGACATCCTCAGGCCCCAAGGCCCCAGAGGGCACCACTTACCCCCACACCTCCCTGAATCTCTGGGTGCCCCTCACCGTCCTCCCAGGTCCGTCCCCAGTGCCTCCCAACTGCTCGTCCTCTTCTTTGGTTTCTCAAGGCCACACGAGGAGAATGAAAAGCCTTTCTGAAGAGAGAGCAAGCAGCGGGCGCTCAGAAGTGGATGAAAGGGCCGCGGGAAGGGGACGTTTCTTTTGAAAGCAGATACGCAAGTGTCATTACAGCACTAAGGCTTCTCAAAACGGACCAGATCAAACCAACACTTGTTTTCTCTAGAATCAAGGAATACTCAGTGAAAGAAAGTGCGTGCGTCTCCCACTCAGGGCACCTCCCTGGACCCTCTGCCCACACGCTGGGGGGTTCCGTTTGCCAACTAAAATGGTGCCTGAAAATCAGCCGAATGAATCGAGTATCATTTTCCTTTGTAAATAAATGATGGTGATGAATTATTCAGGAGCTGGACCAGGTCATCCGCATGATCCATCACGTGCAGAGATGTAGAATACGGTGTGTCTCTCTCAAGATGTTTCCTAAGATGTATGAAAACCATTCACACAGTTAGATCACAGCAGCTCTGGATTAGCACTTGGCATCCCTCAGAGGGGGCTTCCCTGGCGGCCCAGCTGGTAAAGAACCCGCCTGACAATGCAGGAGACGCAATAGACGCGCACCGACCCCTGGTTGGGAAGACGCCCTGGAGGAGGGGATGGGAACCCACTCCAGTATTCTTGCCTGGAGAAGCCCATGGACAGAGGAGCCTGGCGGGCTGCAGTCCACGGGGTCACAGGGTCAGACATGACTGGGGGAATAAACAGCAAGAATAACAGCCCCTGCTGCTCACCCCATGTCGGGTGGCAGAGCTCCAAGTAGGGCCTGTGCCAGTCTCAGGGAACCTTCTGGACTATATACACATGGTCTGCAGGGTCACCGTATCTGGGACTGTTTTCAGAACAAACACCCATGTCCTAGGCAGCCAAGCTGACTCGGGCAGGTGGTCCCGTCTGAGTCTCTCCATCTTTGAAGCGTGGTGGCGTCTGGAATGTCTTCAGCAGAAATTAGCTGATTTCTAAACAGATAGAGGTTCCTGGTTCGCGTCCTGTTTCCAAGTGTAGATTTCCCAAGACCTGCTGGTTTCAGTGCAGACCCCCTCCATGCAGATGCCGTGCTCAGCGCAGGGCGGGCACCCCCCCTGAGGGAGTGGAGGGCTCATCACAGCAGGGTCTCTGCTACCCGAAGGGACTGGGGCCACGGAGCCAGCAGGTGGCAGCGTCTGATGACTCGGGGGAGGGGTCGGGGCTGGGAGACCCTGGCGAGCGTCTTGCTGAGACGGGACACGTGAAGCCCAGAAGGGTGTCCTGCAGAACAGGGCTGGCCCAGAGGCCGTGGCCCAGCAGGGGCACAGGTCAGCCGGGCGGCAGGAACCCAGAGCCTCTGCGTGGAGGCCAAGGCAGGGCGGGGGCACCTTATGTAAATGAGGGCGTCATGGCGGTCCAGGGCGAAGGAGGAGAAGTAGGATGGGGCACAGGCCGGGGGCAGACAGGGCTCCTGGGAATGGGGTCGGGGGAGTCAGACCCTTGGGGTAGCTGGCGGCGGTTTAGTCGCTAAGTTGTGTCTGACTCGTGCCATCCCCCGGACTATAACCTGCTCCTCTGTCCATGGCATTCTCCAGGCAAGAATACTGGAGTGGGCTGCCATTTCCTTCTCCAGGGGATCTTCCCGACCCAGGAATCGAACCTGGGTCTCCTGCATTGCAGACAGGTTCTACGCCACCTGAGCTACAAGGGAAGTCAAACTGAAACAAACTCGGCAGAGAAATATGGGGAGGGGCAGGCTGCTGGCAAATAGGAGGAGGGGGGTGGGCCTCCAGGAAGCCGGCTCTGAGACTGGGTCCCCACAAGATGCTGACCGGGAGCGCCTTCAGTCGACCCGGGGCCCATCAGAGTTGCACCTGGGCAGACACCATTGGCTGGGCCATTATTTCCTCACTTTGTCACGGTGTGGCCACCGCTAAGGACATGGTGGGGGCTCCTGGCAGCGAGGCAGAGGCCCTGGGGTCCAGAGGTCTGCAGATCTTCTCCTGACCCCTGCCCTATCCCGGGAAGCAAGCCCTCCCACAGAGGGACCTGAGGACAACACTATGTCGGCCCCAAGGGGGTGTCAACTTGCCCACTGCTGGATCTATTGTTTGTCTGAGAGGCTCCTCCCCCGCCCTCCTGCCAACCGCATACCTGTGGGGCGCAGCTCACAGGTGTGCTGCCTGCTGTCAGCGGGCGGAGCACGCGCCTGGGCTCGTGACGCAGGACCTCTGGCGGCCCAGGGTGCCCGCCTGGGACCCGCCCGCGGGGACGCTCAGGAGGCCTTCCCCGCGGGCGGGTCCCAGGCTGCTCTGTCGGGATCACAGTCTAAACTCAGCGCCTGCGTGCTGTCCTGACCTCGCTGATGCACAGATTCTGGAAAATCTGTTTTCAGATGCAGAACGTGGGCCTTCTGGCAGGTTGTGTTTACCCCCAAAGGGAGGAGACTGTGAGGTCCAAAACAGAACATTTGTGCAAAATCAGAGCTAGAACATGGAGCTGGCCTGGCCAGCTCTGCTCTGAGTTAGCCTTCTCAGCAGACCCTTTTCTAGGCACCAGCTGCTCGCTGTGGAGGCCGCTGGCCGGAGTCCCAGGGACGGATCTGCGGAGACCTCGCCTGCCTCTGAAGTGCAGGTGCGGAGGGCCACGTGTGCCGCTGACTCTGCAGAATCCATCGATCTCTCTCCAGTAGGATAAAGCCTCCCGTGAAGTATTTGTTGGCTGTTGAGCGCTGTGCCTCTCTCACAGTCGTCTTCGCTCCGGCTGTGCCTCGGCGCTCCTGGGCTTGGGCCATTTTTAAGTGCTCCCAGGTCTTTGGCCTGGGTTTCCCCTCCCTACAAGCTTCTCTCTTACAGCCTTCCTGTATTAATCCGGTTTTGAAAACTGTTGGCAAAATTCGCCTATTAGGAAAAAGTGGACTTCAGAGACTTGCTCACAGGAGGGTTTTGGAGCCCACAGGCTCCCTATGCTTCCCTCGTCCTTCCTGGTCAAGGTTAATCAGCCTCCAGGATCGAGGTCAGGCCTCGAAACCTCCACGGTGGCTGGCTTTCCCCCTCGCCCTTGCTCTCGGGTGCGTTTCTCTGCCTGCCATGCAGGCGGTAGGGTCCCGCCCTGCTCCTGCTCGACCCCGCAGTCTCCCTGTGCCTTCTTGGGGGAGGTGTCCGGAGTCTCACTCCTTGGGACCTCCAGCTTCCAGTGTCCAGGTGATAATTGAGGGTGAACAGAAGGAGAAGCTGTTACTGCCTCACAGCTGCAAGCAGGGGTGTGTGCCACTGGCCAGGGCAGAGGCAGGCGGGCGTCCCTGGGAGGGTCTGGACGGTCTGTGAGCCGCCCACTCTGATCTGGCAGAGGCTGCATCTGTGGACTCCAGGCGGGGACCAGGGAGGTACCGTGGCTTTGGGTGAGATCCCGTGTGTCTCGTTTTCCACCACGGGCTGTGCCATGGCCGTGCGACCCTCTCTGGACTTGGACGCCTGGGGTGACGTGGTTCTGCTCTCCTGATCAGACCACACCAACACGGGCACTCACATGGGCAGGGACAGTCCTGGTTCAAATGAGCCAGGACCCACCCTAGATGTCCCGGGACTGGAGGAAGAGGACTGTCGGGTTCTTGAAAGAGTAGGAAGCCGGTATGTCTCCCTGGAGAGGCTACATGGCCCAGAGCGTCCCCTTGGCCCCACTGGCCTTCGCCTTGAGGCAGAGTCAAGGTCACAGGACCCCGAGCCCCAGGGGCCCAGGTTTCCACTCAGCTTTGAAGGAGAATGAAACGAGAGGTCAAGTTGGGCCATCATCTGTGGACCCGGCTTGCCCCCGGGGGTCAGAATTCCGCTGTCTTAACTCCCAGGCTGCTCTGTCGGGATCACAGTCTAAACTCAGCGCCTGCGTGCTGTCCTGACCTCGCTGATGCACAGATTCTGGAAAATCTGTTTTCAGATGCAGAACGTGGGCCTTCTGGCAGGTTGTGTTTACCCCCAAAGGGAGGAGACTGTGAGGTCCAAAACAGAACATTTGTGCAAAATCAGAGCTAGAACATGGAGCTGGCCTGGCCAGCTCTGCTCTGAGTTAGCCTTCTCAGCAGACCCTTTTCTAGGCACCAGCTGCTCGCTGTGGAGGCCGCTGGCCGGAGTCCCAGGGACGGATCTGCGGAGACCTCGCCTGCCTCTGAAGTGCAGGTGCGGAGGGCCACGTGTGCCGCTGACTCTGCAGAATCCATCGATCTCTCTCCAGTAGGATAAAGCCTCCCGTGAAGTATTTGTTGGCTGTTGAGCGCTGTGCCTCTCTCACAGTCGTCTTCGCTCCGGCTGTGCCTCGGCGCTCCTGGGCTTGGGCCATTTTTAAGTGCTCCCAGGTCTTTGGCCTGGGTTTCCCCTCCCTACAAGCTTCTCTCTTACAGCCTTCCTGTATTAATCCGGTTTTGAAAACTGTTGGCAAAATTCGCCTATTAGGAAAAAGTGGACTTCAGAGACTTGCTCACAGGAGGGTTTTGGAGCCCACAGGCTCCCTATGCTTCCCTCGTCCTTCCTGGTCAAGGTTAATCAGCCTCCAGGATCGAGGTCAGGCCTCGAAACCTCCACGGTGGCTGGCTTTCCCCCTCGCCCTTGCTCTCGGGTGCGTTTCTCTGCCTGCCATGCAGGCGGTAGGGTCCCGCCCTGCTCCTGCTCGACCCCGCAGTCTCCCTGTGCCTTCTTGGGGGAGGTGTCCGGAGTCTCACTCCTTGGGACCTCCAGCTTCCAGTGTCCAGGTGATAATTGAGGGTGAACAGAAGGAGAAGCTGTTACTGCCTCACAGCTGCAAGCAGGGGTGTGTGCCACTGGCCAGGGCAGAGGCAGGCGGGCGTCCCTGGGAGGGTCTGGACGGTCTGTGAGCCGCCCACTCTGATCTGGCAGAGGCTGCATCTGTGGACTCCAGGCGGGGACCAGGGAGGTACCGTGGCTTTGGGTGAGATCCCGTGTGTCTCGTTTTCCACCACGGGCTGTGCCATGGCCGTGCGACCCTCTCTGGACTTGGACGCCTGGGGTGACGTGGTTCTGCTCTCCTGATCAGACCACACCAACACGGGCACTCACATGGGCAGGGACAGTCCTGGTTCAAATGAGCCAGGACCCACCCTAGATGTCCCGGGACTGGAGGAAGAGGACTGTCGGGTTCTTGAAAGAGTAGGAAGCCGGTATGTCTCCCTGGAGAGGCTACATGGCCCAGAGCGTCCCCTTGGCCCCACTGGCCTTCGCCTTGAGGCAGAGTCAAGGTCACAGGACCCCGAGCCCCAGGGGCCCAGGTTTCCACTCAGCTTTGAAGGAGAATGAAACGAGAGGTCAAGTTGGGCCATCATCTGTGGACCCGGCTTGCCCCCGGGGGTCAGAATTCCGCTGTCTTAACTTTTTCTCCCAGGAAGCATTGTAACCTGCTACAAACCCTGCGGAGTAGTAGGCGCTTGTTTTGCTTTGTTTATAGCAGTGTGAAAAGCATCATGCTTTTTCTTAAGATAGAGAAAGTGCAAGCAGAAGCCACCACGCGCCACCCTGCCCGGCTGCGCGCCCTGGCCTGCCGCATGCCCTGATGGTCATTTCCCCTGGCCTGTCCACCCCCTGCTGCCTGCTTGTGTGAACTGCGTTATTAATTTTGACACTTTCACAGCTTCTTATCTGCCTCCAGTTGCTTGCCGTTTAGGTCATGGTTGGTTGTGGCTTCCATCTTGCTAACTGTGAACACCGAAAAACAATGTCAAAACAAAAGGCTCCGTTACTTTTTTCTTGTCAGTGTTGCAGCTTCTGTTGGGGACAGTGGATCGTGTAATCACTGCTCTGCAGATACTCAGAGTCATCGGTACCAATCACCTCCTTGTGTCATTATTACCTTGTTCACACTGAGATGCAGAGAATCTGGCAACTCACTGATGTGGCAGAGCTCCTGGAAGATGGAGCTGCCGTTTCCGAAAGTGGGGTCTGGCTGCTGGAAAGCAGACAGACTTCTGGGATTATTTGTGAAATTATTATTATTTTACAAATAATCCGAGAAAGCAGACACTTGAGAGACAAGACTGGTGGAAAGGAAAGCTTGCTTTATTCCAGAGGGGAGGGCAGACTCATGTCCAAAGGCCAGCTCCCTACCTCCACCCCCCTTCCTGGCCTGACAATTGGGGAGAAGAGCTTATACAGCAGAGAGAGGGCTACCTGAAGAAATGGCACAGACTCTGAGAGTCATCTTACAGTCGGTCATCAGGGGTCTGCCCGGGTCATCTTCATTGTGTGAAGCACAGAGAATCTTCAGGCCCAGGTTAGCTTGTTCCCATTTCCTGAGGCCAGCTCTCGGAGTCCTGGCGTCTGCAGTCTGGTCCTCACGTTAACTTCCTCAGTCTCTATGAGGCAGCTCACAGCATAGGGCTCAGAATATCATCCACCGCCCTTGAGGAGGAACTAAAGTCCCTGACTTTGCCTAGAGGCTAAGCTGTGGTTGCTTCGTCCTGTTTGACTGCTTTCCTTTGCTTCTGCATTTCCCCAGTCCTCTGATTAAGCTTATTCTTTGGCTAAAGTCTTCCACAGTCAACAGGCCAGTGGAGGACCTGGGGGGTGGGGAGGACCACAGGGTCCCATCTGCTTTACCCGCCGCACGTCAGCCGCCCTGAGCCTCTGCTCCTTGTTGCAACCTCAGCATCCTCAGCTGCTTTTCCTGAGCTTAGTCCCGGGCTCCATCTACAAGGCAAGAGCGATTGGAACGGCGGGCACACCTTCTAAAGAGATAGTGGTGGCTGTCTGCAGTTGGCAGAGCAACGCTGAAAGGCATCAAGCTTGTGCTCACGTGCCTAGAAAAGATGACCTGCCTGGAAGAGACCTCTGCCTGACAGCCCCCGAATGGCCCTCGGGGTCAGACCTGTCAGCAGTGGCTCCACAGGGAATTTCTGTTTCGCTTTCCAGCTGATCTGGCCTCTGGGGGCCCCAGGGGAACAGAAAAGAACAATCATTCCAAACTGCCTGCAAGTCCAGGAGGGGCACCTGGCTGAGCGGGCAACTCCCCTGCCCTGTGGGTCCATGAGTTTTAAAAACTATTTGTTTTAATTTATATTTTTATAAGTAAGCCTCTGTTTCAAGTACGGTTTTAGATTCACAGGTAAATGAGCAGGTAGTATTAATACGTACAGCTCCATGCCCCTGCCCAGCAGCGTCACCTCTTGTCAGCACCTTGAGTTAGTGTGTCCTGGTGGTGGCACTGATAAGGATTCTGACATGCTAGGTTCACACATAGCTTGCATCAGGGGCTGCTCTGGCGGTAAAGAAGCCGCCTGCAATGCGGGAGACCTGGGTTCGACTCCTGGGTCTGGAAGATGCCCTGGAGAAGGAAATGGCAACCCACTCCAGTGTTCTTGCCTGCACAGTGCATGGGGTCGCAAAGAGTTGGACACGACTGAGAAGCTAACGCTTTTGACTTTGGTAGTTCGCATCAGGGTTCCCTCCTGGTGCTGTGCGGACTTGTGATCTTTGACAAGCACACAATATCCTGTACCCGCCGCTCTGTGTGGTACAGATTAGTACTGCTGCCCTCAAAATCCTGTGTCAGCGGCACTTTTAAAAATGTTTCAGTAATATACTTTACTTCACCCAATATATCAAAATGATCATTTCAACATGCAAAAAAAGATAGAAGTTAATAATGAGATAGTTCCCATTCTTCTGTGTGCTGATGACCTGGGCAGGATGCAGCTAGCTAGCCCAAGGTCCTGTCCTCTTAGGGCAGCAGTCAGTGTAAAACAGATGAATTGCTGATTTCTGGAACTTTCCATCTCACATCTTTGGACCCTTCATCTGACCACGTGTGACTGAAACCGTGGAAAGCAACACCGTGGAGTCAATGGCACCTTTTGAGAGCTGAGTCCATGATGGGAGGCTGGCTGGCTGAGCCCACGCTGACCAAGCCACTCAGACACTCTTAGAGAAACCCAGTTGCCTGCACCCCAGAGAAAAAAAGGTGCATTAGTGCAGTGCCCCACCGTGCCCAGATTTAAGTCTGATGTGTGGATGGGGCCCCCTCTCTGCCCTGACCTCAGGAAGTATCATGCACGCGGCAGGCCTTTCTCCTCAGGATGAGGGGGCTCCCCTCAGGAAGACCAGACCTGAAGGCGGCACCGGCTGGTGGACTGGCCTGAATTTAAGCTCAGAGGATGCATTGATTCCTAGGAAACTAGGATGCATTGTTCTCTCCCTACAAGATACAAGTTCAGCTCCAATAGCACGGGCGAGTGTTTTAACCTGTAAAGCAGGCGTTTCCAACTGATCTAAAATGACCCTGCACAGGTACACATGGGAGCTCGCTCCACGTGCTGAGACGGACGGGAGACGCCATGGAGGAGCTCCGGTCGGGTCTGCGTGGACTGAAATCCCAGGGCGGGGTCACGGCCATGGTCAGTGGCAGGCGGCCTCTGGTCAGTTACGGACACTCTCTCTGGCTGGCTTCCTTCCTGAGAGGACACCCTGCCTGGAAGTGCGACGTGGAGCTGCTGTGGGCTTGGGGAGGCTGGGGCAGAGCCCAGCACACGGCATGTCCCCCCCAGCTGTGGGCGTAGAAGCCCCTTGGGACACTCTTGCTGCCGCCCCTTCTCTGGCTCTGGAATCTGGGGGTCGCACTCAGGGAAGCCAACCCTTCTGCCCATCGGAGCAAGGGGAGGGGTTTGCTTCTCTTTTCAAATATGATCATGAGTGTGCACTTGGTTTTCCCTATTTGTTGACACTGGAATTAGAATACACACAGAGCAGAAAGTGGCATCAAGTACCAACCCAGTAGAGACCTCTTCTTCTTTTTTTAATACATTAACAGATTTCACTTTCTTGACTGAATGAAACTATGAGCCATGCCGTGTAGGGCCACCCAAGACGGACGGGTCATGGTGGAGAGCTCTGACAAAACATGGTCCACTGGAGAAGGGAATGGCAAACCACTTCAGCATTCTTGCCTTGAGAACCCCGTGAACAGTTTGTAAAGGCAAAAAGATATGATGGTTGGATGGCATTACCTGCCCGACGGACCTGAGTTTGAGCAAGCTCCGGGAGCTGGGAGGCCTGGTGTGCCACAGTCCATGGGGTTGCAAAGAGTCGGAGATGACGGAGTGAGTGACCTGACTGATTCACTGCTGGTGTTGTCAGCTCTATCCACACAGTTGTGGCCTCGCTCTGGAGGAGCGGGAAGCCCGTCTCAGAGCCAAACCTTGGAAAGGGCAATGCATGGGCTCTTGGCATCTCCCTAATGTGTGGAAAGAAAACCCCTCTTTAAGGTGCAAACAACTATTTAGGCAGGAGGTGCAAACGGAGGGCATTGCTGCCTGCCGCTCTGCGAGCACCAGTGTGACCGGTTGCTGCCTGCTGTCTTCTGCTGAGCCGACTCGAGAGGGGCTCACCCACAGCGGCTGCAACAGTCGTTTCACCGGAAAGGTCTTTGGATTTTTTTTCCCAACTAAATAACCATTTGAAGCTACACTTGAGGCTTTAAATAGACACTTGCAAACTTTATTCTCAGGGCAACTAACTTCACTATGGTTCTTCCCCGCCCCCCAGCCCCACCACTGATCATATTCTTAAAAAAAAAAAAAAAGATTTACTTTTAAGTGATAGTCTCTGGAAAGGCATAAATCCAGCAGCAGTTATGCCGTCGCTGCTGGGAGAAGCCAAACATCCCCACAGAGACATGGCCTCAACCAAGACCGTGCTTCAGGGCAGCAAGGCGTGATGGAGGGGGCTTATGAGAGGCAGCTGTATTTTTATAGAGGATTTTAAATGCCCATTGCATGAGTCCCTCCGCCTGCCCTGGTTTCTCACTTAAAAGAGAGAGTGGCTGTCCTGCCCGGCCTGCGTCCCAGGACCCGAGTCGCTCCCTTTTGGGGGAAGGGGTGCAGGGCAGAGGCCGCAGCTGTGCCGCTGGTGCATCTGAACGGCAGGCAGCAGAAGAGCAGCAGACACGCGGGGAGCTCCCTGCACCCACCCCAGGGCCTGGAGGCGAGCGCAGACACCCCGCGACGGCGCCCCAGCCCGAGTGCTGTGCCCAGGGGGCCCAGCGGCCCCGAGAGGGCCCACACAGTCACCCAGCCCACCTCGGCCCCCATGCGCTTGCCTCCCCAGGATTGCCGGGTGCTTCCGAAAGCTTGAAGTCTTCTCCTCTGTTGTGCTGCTTCTCTGCAATGTTGCTGCTCTCCATGAAGCTGCTGGGAAAGCCCGAGTCTCAGCCGCCCTTCCAGTTCCTCATCGCCGGGCACTCCTGAGTGTATGTGTGAGGCAACTGCTAAAGCGCTCCTGTTTGTTTTCTCCAGTTGACCTGCCTTCTGTCAATTGAGTCTGCAAGACCTCGGCCAAGAATCTAGGAGGGTTGAAGAAAATATATTTCCTCCTCCCCTATGAGGGCTTGCGGGCTGACTTGACCTGCAGGTGAAGAGCAAGGTTAGACCAAGAATCACTTACAGAAATAAGACAGACACGAAAGACAAACACTATGGCCTCACTTACGTGTAGAATCGAAAAAAGCCAAATTCACAGAAGCAGAGAGCAGAGCGGTGGCGGCCGGGCTGGGCTGGGGCGTGGAGGTGTCGGTCAGAGGGTACAGACTGCCAGTGTCAGAGCCGCGGGTTCTGGGAGCCAGGGCAGAGCGGCAACTGTGGTTAATAACATTGTATCAGACACTTGACAACTGGGAAATGTTATTCATGTGATGTGATAGTATGTCAGTGAATGCCAAGGTGGAGGTCAGGGTGGAGGCCAGGGTGGAGGCCAGGGTGGAGGTCAGGGTTCAGGCCAGGGTGGAGGTCCCGGGTGGCAGTCGTTTTGCAATATCTGAATGCCTCACACAATATTCCATGTCAGTTATGTCCCCTTTTCTCATCAGGGACATGGGTTCTGGAGTCAGAGCTTGAAGCCCAGCTCTCTTCTTCAGCGCCTGTGAGTCAGAGTCACTCAGCCCCTTGAACTCCAGAGCCTTGCTCTATAAGTTGTGGCACCGCTTCTCAGGTGCAGGAGAGGCCTGGATGAGGAGGCAGAGGGGTGTCCTGGGAGCGAGGGCCCGGCTGCCCCCGGGGTGCACGGAAGGACTCGATCTGTCACCTCCCTGCAGGCCCCATGGGCTTGGGTGCCGCCCAGGCTCAGCGCAGGTCTCTGGGGGAAGGTGCAGAGGGCCTCACCCAGCCCTGGGGGCCCGAGCTGACCCAGGAGGCTCCCTGGGGGCTTGACCCAGCCTTCCCCACTCACTGTCCCTATAGAAGGCAGTGCAGGGGGGCTTCTCCAGAGTGGAGGGGACCCGGCCATGGTCTCCAGTGCTCTCCCACCGCGACTGGGGCCCACGGGGTCCAGTGCTGCTGCTCCCGGACCAGGGGTGCCCTGCCCTCTGCTGGGGGCAGGAGCAGGGATGGGCCCGGCCGGGCTGGTGAGCAGCTTTGGGATGCCAGCTCTCAGCCCCTCTCCCCTGCTGGCTGCGGGTGGCCTGGAGGACAGCCTGCCCTCAGGCCGTCACTGAGCTGGGCCCTGAGAATGGCCATCGCTGCTAACTGGGGCGTGCCGCATGGCATCTCTCCACTGATCCTCCCAGGGTCCGCGGCCTCCTGATCGAGTCTTTCTTAAAGCAATGGCAAGGTGTGGAATGAAGTCTCTTCCACAACAAGCCATGGTGCTCATTGCTGTTGGAAACAGCAGAGTCAGCAAGCTCCGGGGAGGGGGAGGGTGGAGGTGTCTCGGGGGAAAGGACAGTGTCTGCCTTCACGGGTGGGTCTCAGACATCTAACGGCTGGTGTCCCCTGGTGGGAGAAGGTGCAGTGGGCAGTCGTGGGCACCTATGGGAGGGGGTTCTCTTGGCCCAGGAGGCTATTGGGGGCAGTGGTGCTGGCCCAGGAGCCCAGCTGAGGTCAGCCTGTGATACCGCCCGGAGTCC
>SJYG01000250.1:2289348-2341497 GCA_006410535.1 Litocranius walleri | reverse complement strand
CCCCCACCCCTGGAGACCCACCCACCACACTCCCTCACCCCTGGAGACCCACCCCTTTGCTCACACTAGTGGTGATCCTGACGGTTCTGTCCTCTGAGTGGCCACTCAGCAGGCAGCTGGAGCCAGGCCCCGGGCCCACCTGTCATTCAGGCCCTTCTCAGCCTCCAGGGTGCAGATGGGGGGCATCCGAAGCTCTGGCTGGAGGGGCCCAGGCGGGTCCCTCCAGGGTTCGGGGAAGAAGCCGCTGCTGCCAGGGGTCAGGACGTGCAGACAGAGATGGGGAGAGCGGGCGCTCTTGGGGATCTACCTGGGGGATTCTGGGTCCAGTCATCCAGGGTGTGTGATCCCACTCTCACCCTGAACTTCCTGAACATTCTATCCTCGAAGGCCTCTCCTTGGGGCTCCCTGCCCGAGCCTGCAGTGACCCCCAGAGACACCGAGATGGAGCCCTGGGAAGTCTTGGGTCTATTGACAAGGGACTCAGAGCACCCAGCTTGGCTCCTGGCCTTGAGAGGTTTGGGGCGACTCGCGATGTCTCCTGCTTTTGATTCCATTGGGTTAGGCAAACACTGAACTTTGTGGGTGTGTTGAATTGTTGTGATTTGACTGGGATTTACTGGGCATCTCCTGTGCACCAGGATGCCTGCAGACACTGAAATGGCACAGTAGTAGGGCGTCTCTGCTTGTGGGGCTGACGGTCCAGACCCTCCACCTGTGAGACATGGAACTCAGCTGAGGGACCTGCTCCCGGCAGCCTTGATGCTGGTCGCACGGCCGGTATCAGAGCCTCGCAGGCCAGGAGCACAGGGCTTCCAGAGTACCGGGCATTTTATCAGTCAAGGTCATCATCCATCCTCTAGTCACGCATCTGTGTCAGAGCCATTTAATTTATGCTCTAAACCTGACTTCATGCACACCTCCATCTTTAGACTTGTCCCCGTGCCCAAGGGAGAAACTGAATGCTTAAGAAAGAAGATCAGCATCTGCGCCTTGAAAACGTCTCTGCAGGTAGTTTCTGATGACTTTATCCACAGGGACGCAGGTCCTCAGCTGGCGTAGGTGATCTGCTCTTCTTTAAGAATAAAGGAATTGGAGCCAGCACGCCAGTTTACCAAAACTAACAGACTGTGAAGTTGAAAGTGTTTGATTGTTTCTAAATAAATTCTGGATTGGGGAGAAGCCATCCATCTCCACCTTCCCTGAAACTCACTGATAAACTGTAAATCCATTAGGCCAGGCTCTCCTCTGCCATTTAGAACCGGAGAGGCAATATTTATACTGGAAGCCTGATGGTTGGGGAGAGACGTTCCTGAGGACGTGATTCATGTGTGGTGTACCGTCAGAGGACAGCTGTCTTCAAGCTCCGTTTTAATTTCCTTATGATCTTTGTAATATTTATTGTACAAACAGAAGCCTGTGCATATTTATGGGAAATAGCGGAACTTTTCATAAGAGCGGGCACATAAATCCACGCACTCTGAAAGGATGGAGACAGGCGAGGTCCAGATAGGCAGGGATCTTCGACGTAATTTTCAATTAAAATGGAGTTGAGCGGCACAGGATTATGATCATTCCTCATTTTTATACCGGCTCCCAGGCAGGTGGGGAGTTCAACAAGCTCCACCTCATCAGGCTGTTTTCTAAGGGACTCACCAGCCAAGTCCACTTGGGGAATTGAAGGGAAGCCTGTCTTTCCAGATGCCTTTGTTTCCAGTGACCATTTAACCTGGAAGGTGGCGTCACCTTGGGGCTCCTGCAGAGGTTTTTCTTTCGGGAGATGATGGCCAGACTCTTCTAAGAGAGCAAAGGGGGAACCGCAGAGAGTAACTGAGTGAATAGTGTCCTGAGTAATGACGCAGGAGGTGAGGGTGAGCCCCGGCCTGATCGGGTGAGGGCTGACTGCCCCCCTGTAAGAGAATGGTCTGGTGGAAATGATTTTGCCTTTTCCAAAGCTTTCACCTGCAGCGCTGCCCAGGTGTGAACCAGAGGAACCTGAGGGCTCACTCCGAGCAGGGGCTGTGAATTTGCTCGTGCTGGTGATGAGGGTCTCACCCCTCAGCGATGGAATGACTGTGGGAAAAGAGACCCATCATCTGAGACTCCAGCGCCTCTGGCGTGAGGTGGAGGTGGACCCCCACCTCAGGGATTCGGGAGGGTAAACAGCCATCCGCAGAGTGGATTGCGCTAGTGGCCGGCTCCACCTCCCATGACCTCCCTGCTACGTCTGAGCCCCGGAGGACGTGAGCTGGGCAGCATGCTTCCTGCTGTGTTCCCGGGGCAGGCAGAGCAGGGGGGCTGAGTGGTGTGGACTGAAGCGGGTGCAATCACCCCAAGAGCTCAGGGGTCCCCAGTGTGTAGGGGTGCTTGTGTGGGAAGGTCTGTGTCACCAAGGGGCCGAGGTGTGGGCAGGGTGGGAGAGCAAGGGCCTGGCCCTGCCCCAGCGTGGGGTCCCCACATTCGGACCACACACCCTGGCGTGATGGTGTGAGGAGGTGAGAGTTCATGTGGGTGGAGCCCTGAAGAGGACAGCGACTCAGAGAACAGGCTCAGCCCTTGAGATGCTGAAGGACGGGGAAGCCTGGCGTGCTGCAGTCCACAGGGCCACAGTTGGACGCGGCTGAGCAGCCGAACGACGCAGGTCACCCAGGCTGGGGCCAGAATAGACTCAATGCCCCGTGGTTTCCGCAGCCGCCCCCTGGAGGGGGGGGTCCAGCCTCCTGGGCCAGGTGTCAGCATGTGGGCTCTGCTGGCTGCGGTCAGCGCTGTGGGTGGCGTTTCTAGGTCTCCTCCCTTCAGCGTCCCTCCGCCCCTAAACTTCAGCAGGCAGGAGGAGGCTGCGGGTGTCCTGGGGAGACCCAGGTAACCTTTGGAAGGCCCACCTCCTGGCAGTGGCCCAGGTCGGGAACACGGTGGGCACTTAGTGAAGTTGCCCACGGGTCTCTGAGTGCTGTAGGTGGCAAGGCCCTCAGGCGCCCCCGCCTCCACCGGTGCAGGGCCGTCCCCGTGGGCGTGAGCCGATGGCCTGGTGACCAGGACCAGGCGGAACTGCAGAGCAGAGGCTGCAGGGAGCAACCAAAGCGCCTTGGGAGACACAGCCGCCGAGGCGTCGGGGGACCTGGGTTCGCCTCTTTGAGGGCTGAGTGTGGAGCATCCTTGGGGTGCGGGGTGGGGGTTATCTCGGGGCAGGAGCAGCCCCTCTGCCCTAGCTTGCTCAGCTCTCAGTGATCAAGCCCCTGCCAGCACGGGGGAAATGCAGGGGGCTGTAACCGCAGAGATGCTTCCCGCCCGGGGTTTCCACCAGGCGGCAGAGCAGGCTGAGCGTCCTGCCCGGCTCTTCCCAGGACCAGCCACCAGCTCCCGCTGCAGCCTGTCACCCCTGCACGGCGCACGGAGGTCTACACGCACACAGCGCTAAGGGCTGAGAGTCATTCTTAGGATCCGGAAGGTCATCCAAGGCCAGAGAGCTCAGAGGAAAAGAGAAATCCCCGGTGCCCGAGCCATTCACCGCAGATCCAGGGGGACGGGACGTGGGCGGGGTCCCTCATTGGGAAGAAGGGATCCTGTGAGGATCACTGACTTGGAGGCGGCCTGAGCGGGTGCCTGTTCCATCACGTGTCGCTTGTGGTCCCCTTAACTCTCTCTCCGTGCTTTTCTCAGACAGAGGAAGACAGAGCGAGACTGTGGGCTGCTCCCATCACAGCTCCGCTGGGAGAACGTAAGAAATTATATATATATACAAAAAAAAAAACCAACTTAAGCATGCAGCCCCCAGTCCTTCCTGGATGCGAAGTGAGTGGCATCAGCAGCATGGTGGGGGCCGAGCAGGATGGCCGCTCATCACCAGCGTCCCCCAGGCCCTCAGCCGCCGACACGGTCCTGCAAGGCTGGGGCTGGTCCCTGGCATATGGAGGCATCCCTGGAGCCTCGTCAGACAGGCCCCGGGCAGACGGGGAAGGCAGCCGGGAGCTGATGGCTTCCCGGAAGCACAGGTGGTGGGGGGCTCCGGGGGTGCCCCCGGGACCGGCAGTCTGTCCAGGCCAAGGGAACGAGACCTGGCAGCTCCCGCAGCAGCAGCCGCAGTGTGAGCTCCTCCTGCCAGGAAAGTCTTCCCCGGCGGTCTGCGCCGGAGGAGGGCGAGTGGGGGAGTCTGCAGCCTGCGGGCTTGCCCAAAGACCACCCTGGGGCCTGGTCCCGGGCACATGACCCTGGGCTCCCCTGTCCTCCCACCCATTGCTCTGTACGTGTGGGCTTGTGGAAATTCAGAGCCGGGAATAATGCCCTTCCGGGTCATCCCAGGGAAAGCAGAGGGCCTGCCCAGCTTCATCTTGGGGCCATGAGCGTGTACTTGCCTCCTGACCCTACAGCTGGCCCAGCTGCCACCACATTTCTCTGGGGGATGTTTCCTGCCAGGCATCCTTGCACGGGGGCTGCATGTGATGGGGGAGCACAGCTCTGCGGTCTGAACACCTCCCGGGGCCACAGTCTCACCTCGGGCCACTCCCACTTTTCACGTGGGCTCAGGAGAAGCGGGTCCCCTGCTTCCTCCCCCAGGTCATGCAGCCTGGGTCAGAAACGCAACCGGGCTCCGGGCTTCCTGGGGTGGAGTCCTGTCAACACAGCCCCCTGGAGACGGCACCCCGGGGACGCTCATGGGAAGCCCGCTGCTTGGGCTCCAAGTGGTCAAGAAACGATGCTAAAAAACTTGGAAGTTTCCCCCACAGCCCACTGCTGGAGCTGAGGAGAAAGAGCAACAAATTACTCAAGTCTTCAAATATTGCAATGAGACGAGTGAGACTCCCCTCATGTCAGGAAAGTTGAATAAAAAGAATATCAAAGTTTGACTCTAAGGAAAGAAAAAAAACCCACTGTGGAATAAGTGAAATAAAGTGATACTTTTAATAAAGAGCATGTCCCGCTCACAGTTATTTCTGAGTGAAGGAACGTCGAGGATGGTCCATGGCAGCACTCCCCTTGTCTGAAGCAGGAGGGCTTATCTGTTTAGGAAATAAGCCGCCATGTTCAGAGGTAATTAACTCAGTAATTAGGGACAGAAATCACCTGCTCCTAGCAATCAAGGGTGCCTGTGCCTTAAGGGCCAGTTTTGCGTTCTTACAGAAATGTGTCCCCCAAAATGGAAAGATGCAAGGGCAATATCCTTAACAGTTATAACCAGGAGATGTCTTTGAACTCTGGCAATCATCTGTGAAGCATAATGCTCTTTCCGCCTGACTGGCTTATCTGACTTCCTCTGATAGGAAAAAGAAAATTGGTTACAAGGGAATTTGCGTTGATTTGTCTTTTTGAAACTACTGACTGGCATCGTTACTGAATCTCATGCGTCCTGGTGGGGAAGGAGGAAATTCGTCAGAGACAGGGGACGGTGAGGGTGGAGCCTGTGAGCGGAGAGCCATCTGTTCAGGATGGAGAGCCTGTCCATCCCCCTATCAGCCCACCTGGTTCCCTACACTTAGTACTTGCGAACACACATTTGTCTGGGGAGGTCTTGCAGACACTGTCTCAGAGCCAAGTGCCGAACTCATGTGTCTACTGGCTCCTGATGAAATCCGTTGAGTAAGCCATTCTTAGGCTGCATCAAATCCTTGCCTTGACACACCAAATAGGGGGTGGTCACCAGACAGGTCCTTGTGTGCAGGTGACGGCGAGCCTTGTGCAGCCGACGTGTACTAAGCAGCCCTGAAAACCCAACAGAAGCGCAGAGAAGAATGAGGACGCGTTCCTCCCTCAGCCTCAACCTGTTCTGTCCACCTGGGTGATAGACGGATTTGCTTTCACATCAAAGATGTGCCAATGTCTGCAAAGTACCGAGAAGGGCTGGGTAGTGAATTCCTTGCATTACGCTGTGCTTTTTGACAGTAGGGTTTTTTTTTTTTTTAAATGAAGTAAAGTCTACAATGCTTTGCAAGTTGGATTAAAACATTGAGCCACCACTGGTATCTGCAAGGCATTATTTGATTAGCATGATGAAACACGGAGCAGCTCACAGCTGCCAGCACGATCATTCCTAGGGAAACAGTTACACGGCGCCTGGGGGTGTGGGCGACTGCTCAGCGCCATGACTGTTTCTAGGTCACGAGGAAGAGTGTGACATCGATTCTCTGCTCTCCCCATTCATAATGCCAAACAGCAATAAAAGAAGTTTAAGAAGCATTTTCAAACATGCATTTTTAAAGAGGAAATGTCACTTTTATATTATAAATTTGCTTCTGTTTGATCAATATAGTGGAAGACCTAGTAACTAGGCTGAGAACCGTTTGGAGAAAAAATTGAGATTATTTTCCCATGGTATGCTTTGTTCCATTACATTTTTTGAGGCTAAGACCATTTTACCGTCCTCTGTTTTCCATGCTTCAGGGAGAAAAAGAAAATCAAAGTTATGCCCAAACACTCGGCGCTACCCTTTCTTATTCTCCAGCGGTGCGTTCTGGTGGTGGCAAGGGCTGGGCTCCTGCTCTGCTTGTGTGGCGGCCTAGCTCTGGGGCTGTGGGCATATCACGCGCCTGCCTGCAGGCCACCTTCTCTCTTATCAGGTTGGAGTAATGAGGTGTTGCCTTGTAGAATGGTCGTGAGAATTAAGGGTTAATATATGAGAAACACACACGCAGAAAGCCACACTTCAGAGAAGGGCAGGGAGTGTTCACTGCTATTATCCACTGCGGCAGCGAGACCTCACTGAAGACCCACTGGGCTGGGCATTGATCTAGGCTGAGGGATGTCGTATTCAACCAGACAGCACGGTAGCTGCTCGCATGGACCAAACATCCAAGCAAGGCTGAAAAAGAGTCAGGGAAGATAAACAAGCTGTTTCAGATGGCGACCAGTGCTCCCAGGGAAAGGCGAGAGACTGCTGTAATGGACAGTGATGGTCAGGGGGTACCCACGGATGGGTGTGAAGGGAATCTCATGAAGTGGGGACGTCTGAGCCAAGACCTGAGTGAGGAGAGGGGAGGATGCAGGGGGCACGCAAGTGAGGGGCGCCCCGACAGAGGGGCGCACAGAAGCAGAGGGGCAGCGCTGGGGATGGGTGTGACTCGCTCTACGAAAGGAGAGGAGGCTGGCGGAGGCCGGGCGTCAGGCCTGGGGGTGCACAGGATGGGGTGTGGCCGCAGAAGCAGGCAGAGGTCAGGTGCGTGGGGCGTGGAGTTCAGTCCAGGTGTGGTGGGGAGGGCGAGGGGCTCTGACTCATCTCCTGCTCAATTTAGTGCCATCGTTTTACTGCTCATGCCCATTCAGTCCCCATTGTCCCGGTAAATTGGAACACGAGGGGACCAGACGAGGCAGCGGGGAGCAGGCTGGTTTGGTTTGGGAGGTGAGTCCAGTGGAGGAGAGGAGGAGAGGGGTTTGGGGTTTGTCACTGGGTGGGCAGAACCCATGTGAGCTGTTGGGGTGGAGCTGGTGCTGAGGAGGGAACCCAGAGTGGCCCCTTGTCCAGTGCTTATGGGCTTTCTGAAGTCGGGGAGAGTCTGCTGCTCTCGGGGCTTTCATTTCCCTCGGCTTCATCAGGATGTATGTAGCATCTGCAGAGAGATGGTGGCCAAGCTGTCTTGGGTTGAGCTCAGAAGAAAAGAGGCACTGAGCTTCTTTTCTCTGAGCTTCGTGTTTCTGGAGCTGAGAAAGGGAGGGGGCTGGACCCGGAGCTGCGGGAGGAGGAGGGTGAGAGACGTGCTATGCTCTTGGTCTGCAGCAGAGGCGTCCCAGCCTGCTGGTGAGTCCCAGCCGGCTGGTGTGCTGGTGATGGTCCGGGCAGAGGGCAGGTTTGATGATGCTGGAGGGAGCGGGGAGAGTTGCTATAGTGATGTCCTTGAGGAGGAGAGAGGGGCAGGACCTCATGTAGGGGAGAAGGGGTTGAGCTTCGTATCTGGAGGGAAGGTAAAGTCCATGGTCACATGCTCAGATGGATAGGTGGTTGTGATGGGAGGCGATGCAGTTCCGTTCTGATTATTTCTACTTGGTGAGATGGGAAGTGAGGTTAGCTGGGGGCACATGTGACAACGGAGGTGTTGGATGTTCTAAGAGGCAGGCGGGGTTTTGGAGGCAGCATATAGGAGGGGAGGATGACACAGCATGAATAAACACTGAGGCTTTCTGGACAGCCCCCTGGAGTCTGCAGGCCCAGTTAGCATGGGTGTGTGTTTTCTCGTCACACAGGCAGTTGACGTGAAATAGGTGGAGAACTGAATTCAACCTGGGTTGTAACTTAGTGCAGCAGAGACAGGCAGAGATGAGAGCCGGGAATATGCACGGCGTAACGGTGAAGACCGACCAGGAAGGGCAGTCCCTGCAAAGGGAAATGGGGGAGAGGCGGTGAGGCTGCGGTGACGTCAGTGGCTGAAGACCCTGCTGCCTGAGGGGCCCTCGGACCCTGGGTGATGCAGACAGCTGAGGGCACTGGGCAGAGACGCCTCAGCCTGAAGTTAGGCTGGTTGTAATGGTCAGCAATGACAAGCTGTAGGAGGGGACTGTGAGCGTGAGCGTGAGGGCAGACAGTGCGGAGGACGAGATCTGTGGAGAGGAGGTCTGGCAGACATGGGAGGTTCAGAATTCAACGGGAATATTGAAAAAGATATGACACCAGTCCACACTGGCAGGAATATCACAGAACCCAGGGCCCCTGCAGGGCAGAAAAAGGCTCACGCGCACTGGAAACGGAGACCCAGTGTGGTCCTGGGGTTGCTGCTTCAACAGCCCACTTTCCTGCTCATCCCAGCTCTTCACTCCCAACAGTCCTGCATAATTTTCCCCGGCCCCACCACATGCCTGCTCGTCCCTCTGTGAACACAACAAGCCCAGGACTGTCCTCTTCCTTTGAGTGACGTCACTGCCATGAGCCCTGGGCAGTTTAGGACATCAGATCCCAGGGGAGGCTGAGGACAAGCCCTCTGGTCCTTGCCCTGGAATCAGCTCCCGTCCAGCTTCAGCCGTCTCCCCAGCGCTCGCTTTTGCTTCACCACCAGCCCTCCAATGGCTTTTTATCTCGTGAAAACCCTGCACAGCAGAGCTTACTTATCTCTTAATCACGGGGCCTTGCAGTCTATCCTCAAATAGCACTGAGCATGTTACCCCTGGAATGCATACCGCTGTCCATCATCCATAGCCCTCTTCACTCCTTAATGCCCCATTGCTGTGCTGAGGATGCTGAAGCCTGGTGAGATCTCCAGTGCCTTAACCTGGACAACACGGGCAGCTGGTGTCTGGCGTTAGACTACAGCGTCAGCCTCCCGCGTTCACACCCTAACCCTCGCCCTCCTTGTGTACGCTGTGTTCTCAGTGGCTCAGTCGTGTCTGACTCTTTGTGACCACATGAACTGTAACCCGCCAGGCGCCTCTGTACAAGGGATTTTCCAGGCAAGAATGCTGGAGTGGGCTGCCATTCCCTTCTCCAGGGGATCTTCCCACCCAGGGACTAAACTCCAGTCTCTTGCCTCTCTTGCACTGGCAGGCAGACTCTTGCACCACGGCACCACCTGAGGCCTGACCCGTCCTCATCAGGTGACAGATTGAACGTCCAGTTACTTAACTGATGATAAGCATGACTCCTTGCTGCCCCAGCGGCATTTTCCTATGACTTTCCCACGATGAGTCAGAGTTTCTGTGAGCAGCATCATGACTCTCAGTATTTCACACTCAGAGTGAAAAAAATACAAGGGTATAATTTTTGCTAATGGATTATTACATTCCACTTACATATCTTTTTCTAATTATTTTATTCATAAAATAATATTATTTTGACTAAATGGCATGCAGTTCTTTTCTGCAGAGGCTTGGGCAGTGTGCAGAACCATCTGGGCAATTGACTTAATTAGCACTACAGTTCTAGGGTGGATAGGGGCTAGAATACCAAGCACTTGTCAAGTTACTTCCGAGTTCCAGTGAGCTTTGCAGAAGGAGGGTTTCTAGAAGGAGAGGGAGAGACTCTTTGGAGGCTGGTTTATCAAGGAAGCAGGCTGGCCACTCAGTGACCATACTTGGGTGCACTGAACAGTTAGGATGGGAAAAAATAGGAAGGGAAGGCTGTGGACAGGCACCCCTTCAAAATTCAGGATTAAGGTCTCAAGGAGCTGAGAGTCTGAGTTTACCTACAGAGGCAGCAGTGCCTAACGGGAAAGACCCCAGCTTTTGAGTTGGATAAACTTAAGTTTTAAACCTAGCAGCTAGAAAGTGGAGCAGAATCATAATACTTTGTGTAAACAGCATTTGGAAGCACAGGGATCAGCTTCTAAAAGACACATCCCTCGGACTTCCCTGGCAGGCCAGCGGTTAAGACTCTGTGCTTCCAATCCCATGGGCACGGGTTTGATCACTGGTCAGGAACTAAAACCCTTTATGCCGCATGGTACAGCCAAAAAAATTAAGATAAATAATAAAGGTGATGGACTTTGGCAGCAAGGATGAAGGGTATTAGGATCTATTGTTCAGTTGTGTCTGACACTTTGTGACCCCATGGACTGTAGCCTACCAGGCTCCTCTGTCTGTGGGATTTTCCAGGCAAGCATACTGGAGTGGGTTGCCATTTCCTTCTCCGAAATAAATAAAAGTCCTATCCTGATCCGATGGGGGAAATGTGTTTCAGGACCACGGACAGCAGACACCGCCTTTGGCCTTTCTCATGGCCCCATTCCATTCTCCCTTGAAGCCAGTGTACTAAGGGATCCAGAAACATCAATGTTCCGGGAGCATCGTTTGTAGGACGGATGAAAGAATGAGTACATTGCATTAATAAAACACCTGTATCCAGCAAACTGTAACCTGAGAAATAGCTGTGCCTAAAATCTGCCCTTTATGATTGCAAACACCCATAGAAACAGGGTGTATTTATTTGTTCATACACTCACTGCCCCAAGAAGCAGAGCCTGCATATTTACTGTATTAAATCTCCACTCCGTGTGCTAAAAACATGGGTGGAACTGAAAGCCCAAGGCTCTGCTCTCCTGTGGCCTGCGTGTTTACTGAGAGACTAAGCGTCCTGATGGAGTAATAAGCGGGCAGTGGGCACTGCAGCCTGTTTACAGGGGCGACGGCGCGGGTTCGCAGGCAGAGAGGAAGCGCTGCTGCACGTAGATGCTGCCTCAGCCAGGGCCCCAGCAGGCCAGAGAAGGCAGCCTCAGATGGAGTCAGGAGACCTGGAAGGAATAGCTCACAGAGCCACACGAAGCACTAAGGAAACCGGAAACGATGGTGGAGGCATCCGCTGGGAACAGCATCAGGCCTCTGCATCTTTGAGCTCAAGGAGGTGAGCGAAAGAGTCATGTTTGCAGAGCCTGCTGAGGCTGTAGCCACGGAAGAAGGTCTGACTAAGGGAGCTGCCACAGTCACCACCAGAGCCGAGAGAGGAGCAAGGCCAGGGTCACGGAGGCCAGCGATCGCTCTCCTCCCTCCTCCAATACTCACCTGGGTGCTTCCCGCTGCTGAACCCGTCCAGAAGCCAGAGGGCTCGGGAGCCTGGAGGGCTGAGTCTGGGCCTTCTGGGTTTGAAATGGTGGAGAAGGGACACAGGAGGCAAGCACGGGGCGGCCAGCAAGGGGGTCCAGGAGGGTGAGTCTGGTGAAGCCACGCAGGAGCAGGCCGTTGACTGAAGCAGAGGCTGGGCTGCGTGGCTGTCATGGGAAAAGCTCCCCGCAGGAGTGAGCGTCATGCAAAGGCCCTGAGGCAGGAGTGTCTGAGGAAGAGCAGGGAGGCCAGGGCTCCGGGGGCAGTGTGAGCAGGACAGCACGAGAGGCCGAGGCAGGGAGTCCAGGCGGCTGGGCAGCCGGGCAGCCGGGCACGTGGGCATGCGCAAGACGTCTGTGTCAGCCTGAGTGTGATGGGGAAGCGCCAGAGGAGGACCCAATGCGACTTCAAAAGCAGTTTCCCTGATGGTTCCAGGCAGGGCAGGTTAGAGAGGGACGGAGCCAGTTAGAAACTGCGTGTTTATTTGACAAAAGCTTGTTGAGCACCTACTAATTCCCACACATTGCTCTAGTGCCCTGTGGCATAGCAGCCACAAGCCACAATGAAACCACACAGTAGCCTCTTCCTTTGTGAAGGTTTGAGTGATGGTCCAGGCACAAAATCAAAGTGGATTCCACTAGGTCTTCATGGAAAAGATGGTATTAAGGGTTGCATACACTTTTAACACAGAGTCATCACAATTTACTAATAGATTGGATGCCATGATATTCAAAAGAGAGAAGCCTTGAGCAGGACTCTGAGCCTTTTGACCTAAGTGAATGGAAGGATGGAGCTCCCGTTTCTGGAGATGGTTATTTTTCAGGAGTGGGAGGAGGACAAATCAAATATTCATTTGGGGAACAACCTGGTGGCCTAGTGATTAAGACTCTGCATGTCACTGCCAAGGGCCTAGGTTCGATTCCAGGTTGGGAAATTAAATCTCATAAGCTGTGCTGCATTGCTTAAACAAATAGTTACTTAAAAACATCTGGGCATGTTTACCTTAAGCTGCCTACTGGGCACACAGGTGAAAAGTGTGGAGGGGCCCTGGATTCGTGGGTGTAGTTTGAGAGGGGCAGAGGCATTAGTACAGAGATGGTACACAGAGTCGCGGCACCACCCTTGTGAAGCCACCTGGGGAAGGCTCTGGGTGGGGAAGGGAAGAGGCCTCAGGACAGGGCCCGGGTCCAGACACAAGAGTGAGGGGCTGCTGTGCTGGAGAAGGTCCAAGAGAGACCAGCACCTGGGAGCTGAGAGCAGAAGGGAGGAGCGGGAAGGAGGTGACCAAAGGCTGGATGTGAGGGTAGCAGGCTGATGGGTAAAACGGGGGCTGAAGGGTGCCAGTGAATTCAGCAGCACTCACCTGAGACTTGGACAGCAGCAGCTGGGCTGATGTTTCACTGATGCCTACAATACCTGCATAAAAGAATACCCCCCTGAAAAGCATACTCCTGAGTCCAGGGTCTCTAGGGTGGGCTCCCTGGGCACCTTGTGGGCAGTACCCCTGGCACACTGCACTCACGGAGGAGGGTGCGCTGTACCCAGGACATATAGGGCTCAGCTTGTGCTGGGTTGGGGGCTGCCAGCCCTCCTGGGTGCCGGCAAGGATCTTGCTGGTCTCTGCTTTGCACCTCATGCTGGGGCCCCATTCAGAGATGCCACCCTGCAGGGCCAACCCCCGAGGACCCCAGGGCCACCTGGGAGGGAGACGCCCCAAAACCACTGAGGCCATAGCGGTGGTAGATTTCAGTGCAGATAATTTACAAGAGTGCCTAGTTGCTCCTCATGGAAGTTACTAGAACCTACAGGCAGACAGACAGAAGCTGCAGAATGTTCAGTGTGCCGAGCACTTCTGTCTAAATTGCATTATCTCCTTTTACTAATTCATCTGCAAATACCTGCACCTCATACTCAGATGGATACCACGAGGTGGACGAGTGAAGATCAAGCGAGGGGAGCCGGTGTCCCCAGGCAGGTCGTGAGGACAGGGGCAGCCCTCCTCCTAGACTTCTTTCAAGTCTGGCAGACGGTGGGGCAGGCCATTTCCTTCCTCAAGTCCAATTCTTCCCAAGTCTTAAATTCCAGTGCTAAATGCACAGCAGCTTTCCTCTTCTGCCCAGTGAATGTGAAGTCATAACGTCTCCCAGGTAAAAGCCAGATGGCAAATGTTTCACCACCAGCCATTTCGTGGCCGATGATGGAGCAGAGCCAGCAGGCTGAGGGTTAGCTCTGAGAGGTGCGGCGCCCCGGAAGAGTTGGGGGAGAGCCAGGCTCCAGGCTACCCCGGGGACAGCTCCTTCCCTAGGGCCGGGTCATCCTCGGACGCAGTGGGGTGGATGCGTCATGGCCAAATGTGAAGGAGGCTGGATGGAGCGTGTGATGCGGCTCCATAGACGCCGGACACCAGCTTCCCCAGCCGCAGCTGAGTCCTGACCGCACACACGTGAAAGCTCTTCCGAGCTCCGCTTTCTGAGCCCCCCGAGCTGGCCGTTGCAGGTGGAGAGGCAGCCTGGTGTCTCTTGCTCTGGAACCAACAAAGGAACAGGGCCTTGAGGGTAGTCTCATCTGTGCAGACTTCTAGAAGAACACGCAGTAGTGTGTCCACTGATGAAGAAGGTAGTCTCTCTAATAGTTTCTGAAAAGTTCCCAAAGTCACCAGGCACAGCTGCATTTGGAGGTAAATATGGCCTCCGGCTGGTCTAGCTCACCCCAGTCCACCCTGGTCATTGAGGACTGAGCCCCACTTCCAGGGTAATGCCACGCTGTCTATTTGAAATCGTGGCCCCATGCAGAACTTCATAGAAAGAGTTCCCCCAACTCAAGGGTTTCTGAGAAGGACTGGGCCCCACCTCCCATCTCAGCTGGACACCATCCGACCCCTTGGCAGAGTCGGGGATGGAAGATCCTGCTCCCCTGTGCTGACGGCCAGCATGGAGGTGGGACTCCCTGGGGCTCAGGGCCAAGTGCGTGTCCTGCTCTGAAGACAGCTGTGCTCTGCCTGTCCTGGGTCCGAGGTGCTGGCATTGGGGCCCTGGGTGCCAGTGTTAGCCACACCTCTCTACTTTACTTTTTCCATCTTCCTGGGTTTCCTCCAATGCTACCTTCCTGTTGCTTTGGAGGAGGCCACTCACCCTCTCCTGGCTCCTCCTGCAGAAAAGCCCCCAAAGCCAAGGTCCGGGGGACAGCGGGGAGTGAGACAGAGCAGGGGATGAAATGCTGGGCCTTCACGGCTCCTTGAACCACCCAGATCAGTGAGCTGCTCCACCTCCTGCCTGGTGAGGCTGGGATGAGAGCGTGAGAGAACCTGGCATCAGTCTTCACCCTCCCGAGACCCACCGTGAACCTCCCAGATCCCAGATCAACTCTCGAGTGCTCAGCGGGGATAGAGTGCTCTGCAGTCCTTTCCCGTAATCCAGCCTGTTTCTATCTTCTTCCCCCTGATATCTACTCTAAAAGTACAATCAAAGCCCAAATGTTGCATATCATAAAGAGACGAGCCACCCTCCACCACTGGGCCGGGTGTAGGAGGGCTGCCGGGGACCCGCAGTCCCTGATCCACATGCGACCCAACAGGATACTAGACCAGTGTTTACTGTTGCCGTGACGACCCTCCAAGTGATGGAACTCTGCCGCAGTTCAAAATGAATTCACTGTGCCCAGATCCCAAGGCGGAGGGCTCCAACTCAGGGCCTGCAGTACTTTCTCCTAAGAAGCTGTCACCTATTATTTGGGAAGTTAAACCAACGATCAGCGAATCGGTTAAGACACCCATCGGAGGACCCAGAAGCCCCTGGATGGGAAGCCCCGTGCACATGTAGGGCGGCCCCACAGATGTCTGACATGTGCCAGGACACGCTGGGACTGCACGGAGGACAAGGTCGCCCCACTGCAAACACTGCCCGTGACTGCAGGCGGGCAGTCTGCCGCTGCGTCCTCCCCGCCTTCTCCGGCGCCCCCTCCCCTGGGAGCCAGGCTGGGAGCCCGGCTGTGTGGGAGCGGGCGGCAGCCCCCACGCCAGCGCTGAGGAGTGTCTGCTTTAACTATGGATGCACCACCCCCAGGCTCCAGGGCCGAGTCTGCTTCCACTGATGTCTTCCTTTCCCGGGTCCCGGGTGCGCTTCCTGACTGCCTCTCTTCCCATCGCCTGGGCACCAGCTGCCCAGCGCTCCAAGCGCTGGTTCCCTAAAACCCCCAGCCCTCTAGAGACCATCCAAAGGCCCCTCCCCTTTTCTGAGTCCACCCCGAGAGTTCACAGCCACGTGGCTCAGGCAGCACAGAGCAGCCGGGCAGCCTGGGAAACGAGCCTGGGAGATACTAGCTGAGAGAAGCAGGTGGGGACACCCCTGCTCCGGGCGAGGGTAGGATCGGATGCTGCCGAGTCCCCTCTGCCTGCCCCTGTGGCCAGCCTCCCTCGGGGCCCTTCCGGGAGGGGCCACAGTGTCTGCTGAAATTCGCCACCTGCATGCGCTGGGACAGACGAGAATACGCTTCGTCACATCCCTGCTGTGTGCAGAAGTCGTCGGGACAGTGGTGCCTCCATGTTCAGGGCCCGCAAACCACAACCCTTGGGCCAAACTCACACTTGTCTTTGTGGACGAAGTTCTTCTGGAGCTCAGTGCACTCATCACTGACACTTGCAGGCCGTCTGTGTTGGCCAGCACACCGCAAGGGCCGAGCTGAGAGGCTGCAAGGCCACGTTCACGGCCCTCAAGGCCCAGAGTCCCTGCTATCTGAGCCTTTGCAGATAAAGGTGGCCAACGCCTGCTTAGGGCGACGCTGTTGGATTTCACAGTGTGTGTGTTAAGCATGGGCGGGTGGGGGATGGCGCGGAGTCAGGGGAGGCAGGACATTTTAGGTGGAGCCTGGGATTCTGCATTTTACTAAGCCACTCTTGTTAGTAAGAAGCCCCTAAAGCAGTGCTTGCAGGTCACAGCTTCATATCTAAATCACGCGATCAAGCTTCAACAAACCCTGTGTCCAGACTCAACTCAAACCAGTAAGGTCGACAAGAAGGGGGTGACATGAGCCCAGGTGCCTGTCCATCAGTTGCTCGGGCACAGTGGGAGGGAGAGAAGCCGCGAGCCCCTGTGGTCACTGCCCAGGAGGCTCTGGAATGGACCCTCCCCCTTGGCGTCCTGTCGCCTTCTCTGCAGGGGACATGCCTGGACGTTCCAGGGAACCCTTTGGGAAGCTCTCTGGTGAGTGGGGCTGCGTGTCTGACGCGATTTGGCCACGTTGCTCCTGGAGTGTGTGTGAAAGGACATCACTGGTAGGGGTATCTCCGGGCAGTGGGCAGCTGCCCCCTGCGCTTCTCTAACCCCTGTGCCGGGTCTGCTGCTGCAGGTCCGTGTCTGGCCGGGACCCCGCCGTCCTGAGCCTGGGCCCGTGTGGGTGAGCCACGTCATTCCAGACATGGTCCTGCGGCTGGCAGAGCACCAGCTTCAGCCACCTGGCCCGACCGCGGGGGCCAAGGTCGGCTGGGCTGTGAACACACTCAGGAGGAATGCCGCTCGTCAGATAAACTGGTGAAGGTTTGAGGACAGTTTCTGTGTGAAGTTTTTTTCCCCAATGCCAGGATGCTGGGCCTTGGACATGGCTCCCTGGATGCAGTGGGTGTGCCCACCCCACGCATGGGCAGGAAAAGGGGCATTGCCTGTAGAAGGTTGAAAAGCCAAGCCAGTGATGAGTTACCCGCAGAGCCTAGCCCCATCTTGGAACGCACAGGGCCTCTGTTCGGTCAGCAGAGTGTAGGGGACCAGAAATGATTGCTAAAATGGGCAAGGCGACAGCGAGCATGCTGACTGATCAAACCACCATGCCCTTTTTGGTTCTGGGGCAAGGCTGGCTGCCAAGACCCACCCTGATCATTAGACTTCGATGAGACTCACAGAAGACCCGTGGTTATTACTATAAGCCTAGAACCAGATCCCAAATTCCCCTTCTTTACCTCGTCACTGATTCTCTGGACTGTTTGTCCCCACTGACCAATCTGGATGAAATACCTACTTGGCCAAGCATTAGTCAGTTGTGGGAACCCACTGGGAACCCCAGGATTGATAAGAAATTTATTCTAAGCTGAAAACATTTGAGGATAATAGATGCAGAAAGAAGCCCCTTGGAGCCTCTCTTTTTTGCTGAAAAACAGCAACTTGTGGGAAATGAAGCTGCCATCAATTTCCTCCTTAGGGTGCTTCTGCTTCCAGGAGAAGGGTCAGGAGTGGACCTATGAGAAGACCACTCTCTGCGGAGGTCATGGCCTTGAAGAAGGACCACTCAAACCTGCACAAATGAGCATTATTGCAAACTTTCTTATTTCTCATTTGTTCTCCTAAAACCCCAGTTTTCTTTCCTAAAGAAATCTTTTTGTTCTTCCCCTAAAGCTTTTTCTCCCCCATCCTTCTAACCTATTAAATGAGATCTACGAACCACAAATTCTAGCCTCCCTATTGAGTCACCCATCCTTGAGTATTCCTACATTGCATACATAATCCTTTTTCCTCCTGTGAATAGGAGGAAAAAGGAAATCTGTACCTGGGTTTAGATCACATGTCCCAGGTACAGACCTAAGAAGGCAGACAAAAGTTCTGTTTCTCCCCAACACAGGCTTCTCTCTCCTCCAGTCCCTGGACTTTGAGCAGTCTTTGGATATGAGAATGTGAACTGCTTGTTCCCAAGAATATCCCCTGATTAACTGGCCCATCAAAGCGTGCCTCTATGCCGAGTTCTTTCTAGCCTTGATTATTGCCAACCCCCACATAAAAGAAAATCTCTTTCTTCCTGCCCTTAGAAACTCCCGTGGATCTCAAGGTCTGAGGTTCTCCCTCTGGAGTAATCCCCACTCCATGTAATAATCCTGAAGAAAATCTCTCCTTCTCTAGGGTTTGCTTCTTGTTGCCAGTGATCAGAGGCATGGTAGTTTCATAGCCTGTTCTGACACCACACCAGTGACCCCTCTGAGGTGGCTGAGTGACCATCTCATCTATTCAAGGTGGCTGAGATGCTACTGTGACCTCTGAAAGCAACTAAACGGCAGTAGCTTAACTGAATTGTGTTTAAAAGAAGGAGAAAGCCTTGAAACCGGCAAGCCTGGATCTCACGAAACAAGGTAAGCATCATGCTCAGCTGTGTCCTGTCGTATCATCTTGCAGAAACCAGCCCATTTTGACTCTGATCTACAGAACTCCCCCAGCGACGCTTCATTAATGCGACAGCCTCAACCACGCCAAGTCTGAGGAGGCAGGAAGACTCAGAGAGGCCCGAGGGTCGCTGAGAACACGCACCATGGGGGCTGCCGCCTCTGAACGGCACGCCCTGGATGAGTGCGAGAGGCCCCCTGGACCACTTCGATTTCACCGACACACGCCCTGTCACCTTGCTCCCAGTTTCTCCAGGGAAGAGCAGCTTTGATTCTGTTTCTTCTCATTCTCTTGTTCTTCTCACTTTATGTTAGAAAACTCTCTTAGGGTTTGAACAGAAGACTATTTGAACAGGAGCAGAACAGGGTTTTTGGAATGCATTTCCCCAGTTTTCATATTCAAGTTGAAGAGGCCTTGAGGCCCCAGCCTCCCACGGGATCAAGGAAGAGATGGGGCTCAGCAGCCACGGAGGGTGAGCACCTCTTCTAGCCTCTGGGCTGTAGATTGAGCCCCGGGAGTCCCCCAGCCCCCCGGAGCCTGGACCACTCACCTCCTCAGGTGTATCCGCCTTCCCACACACCACAGGGCCCCGAGGGGACATTTTGGGTTTTCTGTGGGGCTGACGGAAACAGGAGGCATGAACGGGAGCGTCTGGAAGCCTTAGCTCTCATGCAGTCATCCTCACCGAGGACGCCCTGTGGTGACTGCCCCACCATCGCCTGCCTCAAGAAAGGTGGCAGCGGCGATGGCGGGGCCCCCGGAGGCTTGCAGCCCCGTCCCTGTGAGCCAGCCCCACATCCCATCCATGCTCGCCTGTCTCCCATGCGCTCTGCTGCCCTTGAAGTATTGACAATGTGACTCTGAAGACAGAGCCAGCCAACCAAAGGGCTGCAATCTGACCTTTGCTAGACTGCTGTCATGGCCTTGATTTGCTTGGGTTGGGGGAAAGCTATTTCCTCTTCGTTAAACATTAAATAGCAGATAAATAGCGTCTGATGTATTTGAACTTTAAGCGGTTTCGACATATGGGACCTGTCACCCTCACATTTGACAAGCAGTGTTTGCACACACATTAAACATCCACACCAACATGGAAGTCTTTGATTTAAGAGGAAATCGGGTCTTTGCTCATCTCCTCTGATCCTAGACAGTGAGTGTCTGGAGCCCTTTTAAGGAACAAAGATGTTAGCCCAGGGGCTGAGAGGGCTTTCTCACTAGCTGGCTGCAAGGTCAAGTCCCTGCTAGCCAAGCCTTCTGTGGACAGCCCCATAGGCCTTTGATCTACAGCTAGAGGAAACCTTAATATCTATCCTATTAAAGGTCCTCCTTGGTGGCTCAGAAGCAAAGAATCTGCTTGCAGTGCTGGAGAACCAGGTTCAATCCCTGGGTCTGAAAGACCCTCTGGAAAAGGGACTGCAACCCACTCCAGCATTCTTGCCTGGAGAATCCCGTGGACAGAGGAGCCTGGCGGGCTACAGTCCATGGGGTTGCAAAGGGTCGGACACGACTGAGCAACTGACAGTTTCACTTTCCATGGAAAGGCTGCCTTCTGCCAGCAGAGTTCAAGTGTTTATTGTTTATAAAGCACGTTGTTCTGTCTCCAAACCAGGACAACGTTCGACAGACACTCCCCATCCCAGACTTGGAGAGGAGGAGGCCGGGGCAGACGTGAGTCCCCAGCAGCAGCTCCATGGACAAACTGCGGGCCGGGAGGAAGGCAGGGCCAGACCCAGGGAGGGCGGGTGGCCAGAGGCAGGTCTGAGTCCATCTGGGAACCCACCGAGGGATCCGCCACCGCGCAGGCCTATGTCTCAGTGACAGAAACTTTGAGATGTCCTCCAAAGGAGAGCCGGCTGCTGTCCCTGAAAGCGAGGCGGAGGAGGATGGTGTCAGAGGAGGCCAGGCAGGGACCCGGGCCTTCCCCCAGCAGGGTGCTAATAGAACCGACCTCATGCAGTGCTTGCTATGTGGATCCCAGGGCCCGGGGGAACTGGCTGTCAGGTCATAACGCACAGTATGAAATGGACAGGCACGAGCCTGTCCTCACCGACATCCTTCTGATAGAAATAAGTGAAATGAATAAATGACCAGGGGACACAGGGATGGGGACAAAGCTTCCGTACAGAAGAACCTCAAGCACAAGACAGAGACGGGCTCTCCCCCTGGAGGTGGGGCTGAACTCCCTCCCTGGGACTGTGGGTGGGACTCGTTGACTCCCTTCCCAAAGGACAGAACATGAGTAGGGAAATAGTAACTTCTGGGGGAGACCCCAGCAGACCCTACCCGACCCTTGCCATCAGGGTTTGTGTCTCCTGGATAAGCTAGCTAAGTGAGTCATGCACCCCTGCTATGTCCTGTCAAGAGGGCTCCTCACCTCCCGGGACCCTTCCCCCACACCCATGGGCCAGCGTCAGCATCAGATAGAACACCAGACCCGCCCCAGGTGAGGGACAGACGGCAGAAGGGTCTCTGCCAAACGCTGCAGTGACAAGGAATGACTGGGGGCAGGTCGTAGACGGGAGGAGCTTGAGGTCACGACAAGTGCTTGGGGGCGGAGAGCGGGTGCTGGTGGGGTCCTGGGACGGACAAAGGGCGGCGTGGAAAAGCTGGTGAACCAAAGAGAGCCTTCAGTTTCGTTAGCTGTGTTGAATCCATGTGGATTTCTTAAAGCGTGAACCTCTAAGCGCAGCACGTTGTCACAAAGGAAACAGTGGGGAGTGACAGGAACTTCCTGAACTGTCTTGGAAAATCTAAAATGATTCCATGAGAAAGACTTTCATTTCGCGAAACGTGATTAAATGAGTGAATGCCTCCACCAGTGAATCTGATGAGGAACCTAAAAAAAATGAGACAGTGAGCTTATTTACAAAACTGAAATAGACTTACAGACGTAGAAAGCAAATTTAGCGTTACCAAAGGGGAGGGGGAAGGGATAAACTAGGGGTTTGAGATTCAACAGATAAGCATATATATATTATATATAAGTACATATGATACATACGTTTATATCTGAGTCACTTTGTTAAACACCTGAAACTAGGACAACAGTGAGCTCAGTCGTTCAGTCGTGTCCGACTCCTTGTGGCCCCATGGACTGTAGCCCACGAGGCTGCTCTGTCCATGAGATTTTCCAGACAAGAACACTGGAGTGGGTTGCCATTTCCTTCTCCAGGGACACAACATCGTACATCAGCTATATTTCAATTGAAGAAAAACTTTTAAGGAACGTACTATGGGAGAGGTGGTGAATGGTGTGGGGCATACGTGTGGAATTTGCTAAGCGTAACCTGCTTCTAGTCACTAACCGTGCCTACTTACCATCTCCAGTATCTACCGGTCATCAAGAAACTCTCTCTAAATATAACAGTGACGATAATCTTGCTGACTGACCCTAGAAAACATTTGTGTGCTGGGTGATACAGATGGCACATCAGGCTACACCACTAACCAGCGTTCAGATGAGGAGACTGACCTGAAACAGCCTCTTCTAACCCAGTCGGAAGCAGCCCCAGCAGGCTGCCCACTGCACGCACGGCTGGTCTAGGAGGGCTTTCTCTCTGTTCCGAATAGAAATGGGAACTCATG
Organism: Litocranius walleri; assembly: GCA_006410535.1. Taxonomy (NCBI): domain Eukaryota; kingdom Metazoa; phylum Chordata; class Mammalia; order Artiodactyla; family Bovidae; genus Litocranius; species Litocranius walleri. Next base: position 2,319,331 of record SJYG01000250.1, on the reverse strand, counting down.
ATTCTGGAAAGACTGGGTGTGATACTTTTCAGGATTCCGTTCAGCAAGTGCGGTGAAAATCCCTGTTCATCACACACTGAACACAGATAGGAAGACCCTGAAGACAGGGAGAAGGCAGGCCAGTCAGAGACCCTCGAAACCCAAGGAATAACTCAACGATGAGTTTCCTGGGTTTTCCTTCAGCCTCATGTAGCCCAGGCTGGACACAGGAGAAACCAGAAACTCCAAAATGCCAATACTGCTGCTAAGTCACTTCAATTGTGTCCGACTCTGTGCGACCCCATAGACAGTAGCCCACCAGGCTCCCTCGCCCCTGGGATTCTCCAGGCAGGAACACTGGAGTGGGTTGCCATTTCCTTCTCCAATGCACGAAAGTGAAAAGTCAAAGGGAAGTTGTCATGTCCGACTTAGTGACCCCACTTGCTAATAGAACCGACCTCATGCAGTGCTTGCTATGTGGATCCCAGGGCCCGGGGGAACTGGCTGTCAGGTCATAACGCACAGTATGAAATGGACAGGCACGAGCCTGTCCTCACCGACATCCTTCTGATAGAAATAAGTGAAATGAATAAATGACCAGGGGACACAGGGATGGGGACAAAGCTTCCGTACAGAAGAACCTCAAGCACAAGACAGAGACGGGCTCTCCCCCTGGAGGTGGGGCTGAACTCCCTCCCTGGGACTGTGGGTGGGACTCGTTGACTCCCTTCCCAAAGGACAGAACATGAGTAGGGAAATAGTAACTTCTGGGGGAGACCCCAGCAGACCCTACCCGACCCTTGCCATCAGGGTTTGTGTCTCCTGGATAAGCTAGCTAAGTGAGTCATGCACCCCTGCTATGTCCTGTCAAGAGGGCTCCTCACCTCCCGGGACCCTTCCCCCACACCCATGGGCCAGCGTCAGCATCAGATAGAACACCAGACCCGCCCCAGGTGAGGGACAGACGGCAGAAGGGTCTCTGCCAAACGCTGCAGTGACAAGGAATGACTGGGGGCAGGTCGTAGACGGGAGGAGCTTGAGGTCACGACAAGTGCTTGGGGGCGGAGAGCGGGTGCTGGTGGGGTCCTGGGACGGACAAAGGGCGGCGTGGAAAAGCTGGTGAACCAAAGAGAGCCTTCAGTTTCGTTAGCTGTGTTGAATCCATGTGGATTTCTTAAAGCGTGAACCTCTAAGCGCAGCACGTTGTCACAAAGGAAACAGTGGGGAGTGACAGGAACTTCCTGAACTGTCTTGGAAAATCTAAAATGATTCCATGAGAAAGACTTTCATTTCGCGAAACGTGATTAAATGAGTGAATGCCTCCACCAGTGAATCTGATGAGGAACCTAAAAAAAATGAGACAGTGAGCTTATTTACAAAACTGAAATAGACTTACAGACGTAGAAAGCAAATTTAGCGTTACCAAAGGGGAGGGGGAAGGGATAAACTAGGGGTTTGAGATTCAACAGATAAGCATATATATATTATATATAAGTACATATGATACATACGTTTATATCTGAGTCACTTTGTTAAACACCTGAAACTAGGACAACAGTGAGCTCAGTCGTTCAGTCGTGTCCGACTCCTTGTGGCCCCATGGACTGTAGCCCACGAGGCTGCTCTGTCCATGAGATTTTCCAGACAAGAACACTGGAGTGGGTTGCCATTTCCTTCTCCAGGGACACAACATCGTACATCAGCTATATTTCAATTGAAGAAAAACTTTTAAGGAACGTACTATGGGAGAGGTGGTGAATGGTGTGGGGCATACGTGTGGAATTTGCTAAGCGTAACCTGCTTCTAGTCACTAACCGTGCCTACTTACCATCTCCAGTATCTACCGGTCATCAAGAAACTCTCTCTAAATATAACAGTGACGATAATCTTGCTGACTGACCCTAGAAAACATTTGTGTGCTGGGTGATACAGATGGCACATCAGGCTACACCACTAACCAGCGTTCAGATGAGGAGACTGACCTGAAACAGCCTCTTCTAACCCAGTCGGAAGCAGCCCCAGCAGGCTGCCCACTGCACGCACGGCTGGTCTAGGAGGGCTTTCTCTCTGTTCCGAATAGAAATGGGAACTCATGATTCTGGAAAGACTGGGTGTGATACTTTTCAGGATTCCGTTCAGCAAGTGCGGTGAAAATCCCTGTTCATCACACACTGAACACAGATAGGAAGACCCTGAAGACAGGGAGAAGGCAGGCCAGTCAGAGACCCTCGAAACCCAAGGAATAACTCAACGATGAGTTTCCTGGGTTTTCCTTCAGCCTCATGTAGCCCAGGCTGGACACAGGAGAAACCAGAAACTCCAAAATGCCAATACTGCTGCTAAGTCACTTCAATTGTGTCCGACTCTGTGCGACCCCATAGACAGTAGCCCACCAGGCTCCCTCGCCCCTGGGATTCTCCAGGCAGGAACACTGGAGTGGGTTGCCATTTCCTTCTCCAATGCACGAAAGTGAAAAGTCAAAGGGAAGTTGTCATGTCCGACTTAGTGACCCCACGGACTGCAGCCCACCAGGCTCCTCCATCCAAGGGATTTTCCAGGCAAGAGTACTGGAGTGGGGTGCCATTGCCTTCTCCAAAATAAGCACAGACCAAAAAGAAACAAACAAAACAAAACCCTACCAGAGCCTGCTCTTGAGCTAAAAGACAAGGACAAAATTATGAGGCCGAATGCTGGTGAGGGTGTGGGGACCGGCCTCCCAAGTCCTGGGAATTACTTTGGCAGCTTCTTTAAAAGCTGACATATGACACCCTTACATAGGACTGAGCCTTTTCTCTCAGGGAAACAGAAATTACGACCACACAAAATCCTATACTCAATAGTTTAGAGTGGTTTGGCTTGTGATAAGCAGAAAACTGCAACAGTCAAATGCCCCTCGGTAAGAAAATAATCAGACCGCACACTGCTCGGCCGTAAAGGTGAATGAAGCACTGATGGGCACATTGACTTGGGTCTCAAGGGCAAGAATATCTCAAAGAAGCAACCCTGAAAGGTCAGGTGCTGCATGATCCCAGGTATGTCACACCCTCCAGATGACAGACCATCAGGGAGGAGGAGATGCGGAAGGGTGTGGGCCTGATCAGAGGGGAGCACGGGGGGATCCGACCCAGGGACTGAACCCAGGCCCCTTGTGCCTGCTGCACTGCAGGCGGATTCTCTACCATCTGGTCCACTGGAAGGGGCTCAGGCAAGGCAGGCCTGTGGCAGCTTGATTCCCGGGCTGCACGGTCCTGCTGCCGCTCAAGGTCACTTGAAGTCCATCTGCAGTTCAAGGTCTTGTCCACAGCTTCTCGGGCCTGTCGCTGTTCAAGTAAATGTCACTTATCACAAGGGAACAGCCCACATCTGTGCTGCCTGGAAGCAGAGTCCAGGGAGACTGTGGTCCTTGGTACAGAAAAACCACAGAGCAAGAAAGAAACAGATCCCTTAGTCGTCTCAAATTCTGGACAAATGAATATTACCCTGCCTAGAAATGCAGCCTCTTGGAAAGATTTCTGGGAATAAAAGGTGTGTTTATATAAAGCAACTATAATTTAGGAGGAAGCCAGCAATCCTAGCAGACTTGTGCGTCCTTTCAGACTTGGGCAATGTGTAATTAACATCTGGACTGAGCCCACACCCTAGCACGTGCGTGTTTGGAATTCAGACACCGAGCCCAGGGTGCTGAGTACAGGCTCCCCAGCAGCGATGGGAAGGGTGAGGTGGTGAGGGCCCGAGCCAGCTGTCATGGTGCAGGCTCCCCAGGGCAGCTTAGCAGGGTGCTGGGACATAGGCTGTGGCTTCGCGCCATTGCTCACTGTTCTGGGGTCGGAGTCTACAGCTGACACACCGGCACTGCCGTCCGCAGGCTTCCTTCTGGAGGTGCCGAAGGAGACCCGGCTCCTTGATTTTTAGCTCAGAGAAGCTGCTGCGCTCCACGGCTCGTGGCTCCTCCCTGCAGCGGTGGGTCGAGTCCTCACGCTGCTCTCTCTCTGGTTCCCCTTCTTCTGCCTCCTCCCCATTGAAGGACCCACCTGGATGATCCGGGACAATCCCCCTACTTGAGACCCGTTAATCAGCCACCTAGGTCCACAAGCATTCGTCCTTTCCCTTTGCCAGGGAGGGCGGGTATTCACAGGCTCCAGGAATCAGGGCGAGAACATCCTCGGGGTTGTCGCTCAGCTAGCCACACCAGCCTCGTTGATTACAGCCGCCCTGCACACCCAGCTCCCCTGGCTTGCACCCACCGCCTGCAATTCCTGCTCCATCAGGGCGTGGCTGCTGTGGGCGGGTGGAATCCGGTTTCTGCTTATTTCTCTAAATCACACGGAGCAGTCAGCACACGCCCAGTAAGGCCTCACATGCCTTCCTTGAATGTCCCTGTGAAGGTGGCAAATGTCATCCCCATTTTACAGATGAAAACGGTGAGGCTCAGATAGGTTGCCTGGCTTATTCATGTGGCTGAACTGGGACTCATGGGTGGGCCGGGCCCACTTCTGGGCTCCTCCTCCGCGCCTGCAAACTCGCTAGAGACACAGATGGAGCTGTGAGTGTGTGTCTGCCCTGCGAGGAGCCGGCCCTGAGGTGTGCCAGGCGCAGACCCTGTTCAACAGCGGGAATCCGCCGGGCGGAGTCACCACCCGGCCCCCGCCAAGAGGCGCCCGGGGGCGCTGGGTGGCGCCGGCCAGGCCAGAAAGGAGGCTCCCTTGCCTGGCTCCCTGTCACCAGGCCCCACGTCCCATGTCCTGGGGGGCTGGAGAACTGTATCACCTGCAGAATGCTGTGCGTGGGGTGGGGGGGGAGGGTGCGGGGAGCTCTGCCCGTGATCACCTGACCCACTTAGCCTCCGCAGGTGTGTCTGGGCCCTCTGCCCACTTGGTTGATCTGGAGTTGGGGTCAGTGGTTGGGCCGAGAGGCAGGGTAGAGCAGATCTGGAGGGAGCAGGGGCCGGACTCTGAGTCGTGGTGACCGAGGACAGCGAGCGGATGTCCACCTCCTGAGACACGGGCTCAGGGAGCAGGGTCTGGCCTCAAGGGCCCTTGTCTTGCTGTTCCCACAGCTCATCCAGGGCCTTGCTTAGGGGTTGGGATTCTGTAGACACAGTGGTGGAAATCTTTGGCTCTGGGTGCTGAGAATGAAGAGGAGTCACGTGCTTCCCTTGGATTTGCAAGGAGTGTAAGCAGTGGGGCTGCTTTGCTGGCCTGAAGATAAGGTGATGGTGGGGGGTCAGGGAACACCTGGAGGGGCTGGAAAGGGTGCTGGGAAAGAGGCTCGGGGGCCCGGGGACAGCGCTGGGGTGGGGATGTGAGGGCCAGGGGCAGGCCTACGGGAGGAGGCACGAGGCTGGGCCAGGAGGAGGCTCCACTCTGGGCGGCCGGGGTCTGAGACTCTGCTCCCCTGGGCTGACGCTGGGGGGTGAGTCTGCTGTGTCCCACACCAGTGCCCACCCCCATCGGGCGGGTCCTCCATGTGCGGGGCGGGGGGGAAGGGGGGCGGTGCAGAAGGGGCCGTGCTCCATCCAAGGCCGCAGGGTCCCCACAGGGAGCAGGGTCCTCCCACCGGCTGGTCTGCTCGGGAGCTGGTCCTGGAGCTGTCCCCCCTCCTTGGCCCCAGGCTGCAGGGCCAGGACGCTCGGGAGAGACAGCATCCAGGCAGACGCTGCCGGCCGCTCTGTGGGACCCACAGGCCCATGTGGAGAGAGCGTGGCCTCCCTGGAAGGAGCTAGGGCACCAAGGGGTGGCCACCCCATTCCTGCCAGTGAGGGGGCTCCAGGAGAGCCGTGCCTTGTGGAGCCGGACGTGCTCTTATGTGGCCGCAGAGTCTTCCACCCCGGACACCAGGGTCCAAGCAGCCCACAGCATCTCCTCGATGCCCATGGGGCAGGCCCTTCTCGCTGATTCAAGGGGCCTTGCTGCTGATTCGGGGAGGCTTGCTGCTGATTCGGGGGACCCTGGCACTGATTCAGGGGGCCTTGTCACTGATTTGGGGAGGCTTGTTGCTGACTTGGGGCCCTGCCGCTGATTCGGGGGTCCCTGCCACAGAAGCTCAGGGCACCCTATAGTGAGGACGCTGATGGAGGTGGACAGTTGGCCCCAGGAGGACACACCCAGAGGTGAGTGCTGAGTCTACACCACATCCTCGAGGGCGATGCTGAGACCCAGCGGGAGACGGCCAGCCACCTCGGGCTGACGTACGGCCCGCTCTGTCTCCTGGGCCATCAGCACCATCTTTGTGGGCACGTGGCCCTGACCTCAGCCTCATCTGTCCGGGGCTGGAGGCGTCTTCCTTCTGCTCGTGACAACGGTGCAGCCAGAGGAGGACTCGTGGCTGCACGTCTCCGGCCTCCTCTTCCCGGAGCTGCGTGGGGATGTGGGCACTGCCTTCTAGACGTGCTGGTGGAATCTGCTCCACCCTGGCTCTGGTTGTGGACCACACTGCCAACACGCACACCAACAGGGTCAGTCTCTTGGCTAAGTTGCCACTTTTCCACAATACACAGACCACAGGTTCACATGGTTTGTGTGTGCTGCTGTGTGAAGCATTGTCAAGGCAAGAAGTTGGGCCTTCAGTTCAGTTGCTCAGTCGTGTCCGACTCTCTGTGACCCCATGGACTGTAGCACGCCAGGCCTCCCTGTCCATCATCAACTCCCAAAGTTCACTCAAACTCATGTCCATTGAGTCGGTGATGCCATCCAGCCATCTCATCCTCTGCCGTCCCCTTCTCCTCCTGCCTTCAGTCTTCCCAGCATCAGGGTCTTTTCAAATGAGTCACATGTTTGCATCAGGTGGCCAAAGTATTGGAGTTTCAGCTTCAGCATCAGTCCTTCCAAAGGACACCCAGGACTGATCTCCTTTAGGATGGACTGGTTGGATCTCCTTGCAGTCCAAGGGACTCTCAAGAGTCTTCAGCACCACAGCTCAAAGGCATCAGTTCTTCGGTGCTCAGCCTTCTTTGTAGTCCAGCTCTCACATCCATCCATGACCACACATAGCGTAGTATACTTTGTTAGGTTGAGGTTTAACCTCCAAATGCTTAGAATGTGGTTTGTGGCCTCTGTCTGTCCCGGCAGACTTGTCCCGTGGCCGTCCTTCGGCTGATTATTGTCCTGGCCCTTTACCTCTCCCTGATTGCAGGAGGGCAGCCATGAACTTGGATCCTAGCTACGTGGTCTGCCAGAGCACCCGGCCCAGAGCAGGGCCGCCCACGCGGGACGAGGCAGGGCGTCTGCCAGCCTCCTCTGCTTTGCACCCTCCTCCCTGAGAAGTGCTGTCAGTGGTCATGGCAGCCAGACGTGCCCATGTGTGTGTGTGCATATACACACGTGTGCATGGGGCCATGTGTGTGCACACGTCCTGGCACATCCCAGGAATTCACCCGGCTCTGGAGCTGACAGACTGTTTGGTCTAACTAGAGGCCTGCACGCTGAGCCCTGAGTTTTCAGGCAGGTGTTTCCTCCTCCAGCGATGGGGCCAGCGCAGAAATGGTCCCGTGTGCATCGCCAAGCTGAGCTGGGCGGAGACAGGCAGCCACCAGGAGGAGAAGCTGAGATGGAGAGACGGGTGTTCCCAGGGTTCAGGATGGAGCTTCAGGACATCAGGCCTGTCTTTAGAGACTCGGTGCCCTTGATCCTAAATAGAAGCGCCATCCAAGATGGTCCCAGCCCCGACGGAGTGCGGAGCCAGGCTGATGGCAGGGGCAGGCGGTGACCTTGAGGACTGGGAGACAGCAGTGTTGGGAGCACCTCGTCATCACTCCTGCTCCCGAGCCTTCCCTCCGGCCTCACTCCCCCTCCTTCCACAGTGGCTGCTGGGGGCTGGGAACACAGCCTTCCACAGGGAGCTGGAGCGGGGCAGGAGCCGCCTCAGCAATGTGCTGACACTGGAGCTAGGGTCGGGGCGGGGGGTAGTTCTGGGGACCCTGGTTCCCTGGCGGAATCTGCAGTCTCCAGGGCTGGGGGTCAGCATCCATGCCGGCCAGAGGGCCTCTGAACCCAGAGTACCAGAGTGGCCCCGTGGTCCCCGCCACGCCCGCCACGCTCAGCCCCCGCTGTGGATGCAGACGGCGAGGCCAAGGATGCTCCGGACACTGCGGGACCACACACGCCTGATAGAGGGGCCTCTGCCGGCTAGACGAGCAGCTTAACCTGAGAATCCTGGCAGCTGGTTAGCTGAACGGCAGCTTCCTCTTACCTTGGGCTCCCCCACCTTCCCTTCTGCTCTGTGCCCAGGGGTCTGCTGCTGGGCCTCAGTGCCCCTTGCTCTCTGCCCTTCTCCCGGGGGATGGGGGCAGGACAAGCAGGGGGCGATGCCGTCCAGGATGACCTTTGGGATGACCTCTAGTATAGCAGCAGGGTCCTGGGGGAGGAGGCAGCATCCCAGAGGATGGGGGTTGGCTGGGCAGGAGGGCACCATCCCTCCACCGTCCTCACCCTCCCCTGAGGCATCAATCAGGACTCCGCCCCCGCTCCCCCAGCAAAGGGGCCCCGATGCCCTGATCTGGCTCCCTGCTCCTGTCTCTGCTTTCACTCCTTCCGTTTGTTTGCACCATTTCTTGGGTAACTGAGTTTACCCGTGAATGTAATGATGGAAGCTGTGTTTGTGCATTGTAAATATTGTAACTTTAGAACCAGTTGCATAAAATATGAGAAATGTGTTTATAAGAGAGCTTGTGTATTACCATAAGAGTTTCATCGAGGGAAAAAGGTTTAAACATTATCATCATGAAAAAAAAATGGATTTCATTTCTCCTTATTTACAGTGCACAGTTCATTGGTTTTTTTTTTAAAGGAGAAATGAAGAGAGTCCCTGCTGAAAATTCAGAATGAATTCAGATCCATTTACCTCTAGAGACGTATCTTGGACAAAAAGGAAAAACAAAGCAGGTGAATTTGGGGAAGACATCATTGAGAAATCACAGCGTCATTTAAGCCGGTGGTAGGTGAGTGAGGAACGGAATGTTCTCTCGTTTGTTTACAGTTCAAGAGGTCAATTCAGACACTTAAGAACTGTTCTGAGGGATTTCACAGAGCCAGCTGGCAAAGTGTGCAGGGCAGGAGCTTCTCTGTGTGCAGCTGGCGCTCTGGCCTCCCAGGTCTGGGCTCCACAGCTCGAGGCCCAGCTGAGTGCGCCACGCAGACCTCGCCTGGCCCCTGCCGCAGCCACGACCCATCAAAGAGATGGGGACTCCGGCCAAAATGACTGGGTGCTGAAAAGCGGGGAGGCCGCGTTCCTGCCTGGCACGCCCGTCCCCAGTCACCTCCTCCGACCTGGGGCCACAAGCCGGCGAAGGTGATGAGAAAATAGCTCGTGTAGAGTGATCCGGTGCAGGCTCCTTGCTTCCCCGTTTTCCCCAAAGCCTCCAGGCCTGTGGGCCTGCAAGGCTGAGTGTGTCAGCTTGCACGCAGCCCCAGTGTCTAGCGGCTTTCCCTGGGCGGCAGAGGTTTGGTCCTGACATCAGCTTTTCCCCGGCGATGCCCAGCATCCTCCAAGAAGACAGAGGTGTTGACAAGCACACGCTCCTGGTCTTTTGAAATGTTCCGGACTGCAGTCCGGTCTCTGCCCTCAGCTCGCTCTCCTGCTCCCTTAGATCATCCTGATGCCGTTGTCGGACAAGACGTGTTTAGCGGGAAGGTGATGTCATATCACTTTTATGTCCCTCTGTATAACTCCTCTAGCAAGGGAAACAAGCCCCTTTCATTTTATTATACCTAAATGCATTTTCTTAACAGCTTATTTTCTCGAGCATGTTAGTAATTCCTGCGAAGGCTCCTTCCCTGATGAGGGTAGAAATTGCAGGAGGGGGAGCGCGGGCAATGCCATCCTTCTTTTTTTCCTATTTTGGCTCATATTGCAGAGTCCATAGTCCTGAAAGGACGAGAGCAAACACTTTCCCGCTCAGAATCCATCAAAGCAATTGCAAACCTCAGTGGGAAACTGGCTCACTGGGGCCTTGTGGAGCCGCATTAGGGGAGGAGAGGGACAGGGGTCGTCTCCGACGGACAGGGCCTGCATACCCCTCAATCGCTGCGTCTTTGCAGCTGCTTTCTGTCCAGAGCTTGGTGTGATTTGGTGGGAACGGGTGTGAGCCTTATTTAAGGGCAGAACCTCCTTAGATTGTCAGAGCACGGCCCAGAGGCTCACGAGATGGTGTCACCCAGAGGTCGATGCCCCCATGAGGGGGGCTGGCCTGGGCTGTGCTGTGCTCAGATGGACCTGTCTCTGCTGGTCAGATCCCTGCCCAGGACACTGCCTGCCATCCATGCCGTTCCAACTCTTGCTGATGACCCTCCATCCTGGGGCCACCAGTCAGAGGCCAAACCCAGCAGCTCTGGCTGAGGACCACCCACCAGACTTGGCACAGAGGGGCCAGGGGCACAGCCTGCGTCCCCTCTCCACAGCTCTCTGGGTGCCCAGTCACCCCAGCCTGCTGGCCCCTGGCTCTGAATTTCAGGGCAAGGCTGCTTCTATCTGGAACACGCTGAGAAGTCAGGGTCCTTCCAGCCGTGCCGCCTGCCTTCAGGCCTTCCAGCACGCCTTGGCCTGGGCAGTGGTGTGTGCGGCATCCTCCTTTCTGCCTGTCTGGGGTCTCCTGCATCCACGTCCAGAGCCAGATCCCTCAAAGGTCAGAGTCTCATGGATGAGGACTCCCCAGCGCAGAGTGTCTGCAAAGACCAGGAATACACTGTGGCATAACTGACTGCTTGATTTTTCAGGAAAAAAATAAAAACATATCTGAATGTCCCTTGGGGCAAGATCAGAGTCCCTGTCTTAGAGTTCAGTGGGTTTTTTCAAATTTCATTTAGGGTGGAAGCTGAGTGCTGTGAGTGCTCTCAGGGCTGTGGGCTCCTCGGGGTCATCATCTGACCCTACACTTTCCCTGTGTGGATTTTCACATTTCGGATTTGCTGTGCTGCCCAAGAGAAACCGCTGACATCGTGGCCACTTAGGACATCAGGCCACCACAGCGAGAGCGAGGTCATCAGCGGGTGCAGGACGCAAGCGCCTGCCCTGACCTGCGCTTGAAGCATCAGAGCGCAGCCCGGTCTCCGGCCAGGAGGCGGGCGGCTCTGAAGAGAGGTCAGGGTCAGGGCAGGGTCTGGCGCCTGGTCCTTGGATGCCCTGGTAGCTACCGTCCCATGGGCAGGAGTGGACACACAGGCTCTGCCCAGAAGCGCAGGCTCCTCATGGAAGTTTCCTTCCATGCTGTGACCTTGGGGGGCTCCCGCTCTCCAGTTTGCTGTTCAGTTGCTCAGTCATGTCCGACTCTTTGCAACCCCATGGACTGCAGTGCGCCAGGCTTCCCTGTCCATCACTATCTCCTGCAGTTTGCTCAAACTCATGTCCATCGAGTCAGTGATGCCATCCAACCATCTCATCCTCTGCTGTCCCCTTCTCCTTCCGCCCTCAATCCCTTCTTGGGTAACTGAGTTTACCCGTGAATGTAATGATGGAAGCTGTGTTTGTGCATTGTAAATATTGTAACTTTAGAACCAGTTGCATAAAATATGAGAAATGTGTTTATAAGAGAGCTTGTGTATTACCATAAGAGTTTCATCGAGGGAAAAAGGTTTAAACATTATCATCATGAAAAAAAAATGGATTTCATTTCTCCTTATTTACAGTGCACAGTTCATTGGTTTTTTTTTTAAAGGAGAAATGAAGAGAGTCCCTGCTGAAAATTCAGAATGAATTCAGATCCATTTACCTCTAGAGACGTATCTTGGACAAAAAGGAAAAACAAAGCAGGTGAATTTGGGGAAGACATCATTGAGAAATCACAGCGTCATTTAAGCCGGTGGTAGGTGAGTGAGGAACGGAATGTTCTCTCGTTTGTTTACAGTTCAAGAGGTCAATTCAGACACTTAAGAACTGTTCTGAGGGATTTCACAGAGCCAGCTGGCAAAGTGTGCAGGGCAGGAGCTTCTCTGTGTGCAGCTGGCGCTCTGGCCTCCCAGGTCTGGGCTCCACAGCTCGAGGCCCAGCTGAGTGCGCCACGCAGACCTCGCCTGGCCCCTGCCGCAGCCACGACCCATCAAAGAGATGGGGACTCCGGCCAAAATGACTGGGTGCTGAAAAGCGGGGAGGCCGCGTTCCTGCCTGGCACGCCCGTCCCCAGTCACCTCCTCCGACCTGGGGCCACAAGCCGGCGAAGGTGATGAGAAAATAGCTCGTGTAGAGTGATCCGGTGCAGGCTCCTTGCTTCCCCGTTTTCCCCAAAGCCTCCAGGCCTGTGGGCCTGCAAGGCTGAGTGTGTCAGCTTGCACGCAGCCCCAGTGTCTAGCGGCTTTCCCTGGGCGGCAGAGGTTTGGTCCTGACATCAGCTTTTCCCCGGCGATGCCCAGCATCCTCCAAGAAGACAGAGGTGTTGACAAGCACACGCTCCTGGTCTTTTGAAATGTTCCGGACTGCAGTCCGGTCTCTGCCCTCAGCTCGCTCTCCTGCTCCCTTAGATCATCCTGATGCCGTTGTCGGACAAGACGTGTTTAGCGGGAAGGTGATGTCATATCACTTTTATGTCCCTCTGTATAACTCCTCTAGCAAGGGAAACAAGCCCCTTTCATTTTATTATACCTAAATGCATTTTCTTAACAGCTTATTTTCTCGAGCATGTTAGTAATTCCTGCGAAGGCTCCTTCCCTGATGAGGGTAGAAATTGCAGGAGGGGGAGCGCGGGCAATGCCATCCTTCTTTTTTTCCTATTTTGGCTCATATTGCAGAGTCCATAGTCCTGAAAGGACGAGAGCAAACACTTTCCCGCTCAGAATCCATCAAAGCAATTGCAAACCTCAGTGGGAAACTGGCTCACTGGGGCCTTGTGGAGCCGCATTAGGGGAGGAGAGGGACAGGGGTCGTCTCCGACGGACAGGGCCTGCATACCCCTCAATCGCTGCGTCTTTGCAGCTGCTTTCTGTCCAGAGCTTGGTGTGATTTGGTGGGAACGGGTGTGAGCCTTATTTAAGGGCAGAACCTCCTTAGATTGTCAGAGCACGGCCCAGAGGCTCACGAGATGGTGTCACCCAGAGGTCGATGCCCCCATGAGGGGGGCTGGCCTGGGCTGTGCTGTGCTCAGATGGACCTGTCTCTGCTGGTCAGATCCCTGCCCAGGACACTGCCTGCCATCCATGCCGTTCCAACTCTTGCTGATGACCCTCCATCCTGGGGCCACCAGTCAGAGGCCAAACCCAGCAGCTCTGGCTGAGGACCACCCACCAGACTTGGCACAGAGGGGCCAGGGGCACAGCCTGCGTCCCCTCTCCACAGCTCTCTGGGTGCCCAGTCACCCCAGCCTGCTGGCCCCTGGCTCTGAATTTCAGGGCAAGGCTGCTTCTATCTGGAACACGCTGAGAAGTCAGGGTCCTTCCAGCCGTGCCGCCTGCCTTCAGGCCTTCCAGCACGCCTTGGCCTGGGCAGTGGTGTGTGCGGCATCCTCCTTTCTGCCTGTCTGGGGTCTCCTGCATCCACGTCCAGAGCCAGATCCCTCAAAGGTCAGAGTCTCATGGATGAGGACTCCCCAGCGCAGAGTGTCTGCAAAGACCAGGAATACACTGTGGCATAACTGACTGCTTGATTTTTCAGGAAAAAAATAAAAACATATCTGAATGTCCCTTGGGGCAAGATCAGAGTCCCTGTCTTAGAGTTCAGTGGGTTTTTTCAAATTTCATTTAGGGTGGAAGCTGAGTGCTGTGAGTGCTCTCAGGGCTGTGGGCTCCTCGGGGTCATCATCTGACCCTACACTTTCCCTGTGTGGATTTTCACATTTCGGATTTGCTGTGCTGCCCAAGAGAAACCGCTGACATCGTGGCCACTTAGGACATCAGGCCACCACAGCGAGAGCGAGGTCATCAGCGGGTGCAGGACGCAAGCGCCTGCCCTGACCTGCGCTTGAAGCATCAGAGCGCAGCCCGGTCTCCGGCCAGGAGGCGGGCGGCTCTGAAGAGAGGTCAGGGTCAGGGCAGGGTCTGGCGCCTGGTCCTTGGATGCCCTGGTAGCTACCGTCCCATGGGCAGGAGTGGACACACAGGCTCTGCCCAGAAGCGCAGGCTCCTCATGGAAGTTTCCTTCCATGCTGTGACCTTGGGGGGCTCCCGCTCTCCAGTTTGCTGTTCAGTTGCTCAGTCATGTCCGACTCTTTGCAACCCCATGGACTGCAGTGCGCCAGGCTTCCCTGTCCATCACTATCTCCTGCAGTTTGCTCAAACTCATGTCCATCGAGTCAGTGATGCCATCCAACCATCTCATCCTCTGCTGTCCCCTTCTCCTTCCGCCCTCAATCCCTCCCAGCATCAAGGTCTTTTCCAATGAGTCAGTTCTTTGCATCAGGTGGCCAAAGTATTGGAGTTTCAGCTTCAGCATCAGTCCTTCCAATGAATATTCAGGACTGATTTCCTTTAGGATGGACTGGTTGGATCTCCTTGCAGTCCAAGGGACTCTCAAGAGTCTCCTCCAGCACCACAGTTCAAAAGCATCAATTCTTGGGCGCTCAGCCTTCTTCACAGTCCAACTCTCACATCCATACATGACTACTGGAAAAGCCACAGCCTTGACTAGACGGAGCTTTTGCATGATGTACTCTGCATACAGTGTATAAGGTACATCTGCCTGGTCCTTGGACACTCCAGCATCCACCATCCCACGGGTGTGAATGGACACACAGGCTCCACCAGGAAACTGTGGACACGGAAGGCTCATCGTGGGATTTTCCTTCTTGACTGTGACCTGGGGAGGGCTCCTGCCTCCCCAGATGCCCCTGTAACTAACGTGGCCTGCACCCCAACCCCTGGGCAGCGTCTGGACAGCAGCTTCCCATGGTTGTCCTAACAGAGCACCCAAGCTGCAGGGCTGTGGGCAGCAGCGGGTCCTCCTTTTGTAGCTCTGAGGCCAGAAGTCCGAAACCCACGTGTATGCATGGAGCTGAGCTCTGCGGGGATCCCTGTGGCTCACCAGGCTCCTGCGGTAGCTGGGATCCCTGATGTTCTTAGCTTGCAGCCCCACTCCTCCGGTTCCCGCCTCCCTGCCACCCAGCCTTGCCCTCTGCGTGTGTCTGCTCCTTCAAGGACATCAGCCTTCGGCTAAGAGTCCCAGGCTAGCCCAGTGCCACCCATCTTAGCTGATGGCATCTGCAGGGCTCTGTTTCCAAGTGCCACACCCTGGGGGCTCAGGTGGACGTGGAGAGGGGGTCACAGTCCTCTCAGCACCTGGGTGACGGGAGCAGGGCCAGGGGTTGGCCTGCAGCTGGCCGAGAGCTCTGTCTCTGCAGGAGACCGCACATGCGGCTTCGTGCAGCGTTCCCACGCTGGCGACCATCTCCAAGCTCTCAGCCTCTGCGTCAGTGTTGTGTCGTGGCTGGAAGCAGAGAGGGGACACTCTGCTTGAGGAATGGGGCAGCTGTGCCAGGAGGTCTCGCTCGCTGGGAGCCGCGTCCCTGCACGAGCTGTCCTGGGTAAGATTCTTCAGGCATGGGGGGCTTGGGTATGTCTCGATCCCACTCGCAGCCCACTTTTAGGGGGGCCCCAGATCACCAGAGCGTGTCTGCTGGACAGTACTGTGCCCGCCTGTCCCACCAGGGTTGTGTTTCAGCACCACGGCCACGTCGAGGGCAGTCTACCCGGAATCTAGAGAGGGAATCGGGGCTGCGGCCGCTGGAGCGGGACTGACTTGCATCGACTCGCGTCTTCTTTGCCTAAACCCTGTCCCTCGGTGATGACAGCTCAGAGCGAACGGATCATGGGTCCTCAGCCGTGGAGCCTGGTTGGCTCTGAGTCACGTTCTGTGAGGTCCCCTTGCCATGCGGTTAAGTATGGTTGGGGGTGGGGGTCCCTCTAAGATGTCAGCCCTGAGCACCGACAGGAGGGGCCACGGGGTCCCCAGCCTGTGTGGCAGCAGAACGGGAGACAGAGGCCACGTTCCTGAGCACTGCCCGGCTCTGTGCTCGCCGCCTGGGGTCCAGGCCTGCGGGGCTCAAGGCTGTGTTTTCCGGGCACCACGCTCACTCTCTGGACGGAGCAGAAGCAAAGCTGGACCCAGACTCAGGTGAGCCCTGGACATGTCAGGTCAGAGCCTGGGGGAAATGTGAAATGATGCCCAGGGCTGGCAAGGAGTCCACTCGGGGAGGAAGCAGGGACCCAGCGGGTGTGGGGAGGCGGGAGGGGCTGGGTCATGGGCAGGCTTGACAGCCAGCAGGCCTCCCGTGCTGCCTCCGTGAGGCATGTCTCGGATATAACACACGGGAGCGGAAAGCGCGCACCCCCCAGGGCTCAGGCCCAGCGCTGGGCGGGGACTCGCCTCCCTTTGGGAGAGACTTCTTCAGGGTGGAGGTGACGGGAGGGCACTGGGGTGTCCCTGGGACAGTATTCAGGCCACGGGACTGGGCAGGGTGGAGCCGTCAGGGAGGCAGCTGACCCTGTTAAGGCATCAGGCCCACCAGAGGAGGGGAACTCTGAGAGTGACAGCTGATCCTCAGAGGTGGGGGCCGAGTAGCCGGGGTGAGGCTGGCGTCACCCCCAGAGGGCAGGGTCTGTGCCTGGAGTGGTCCTCAGTCCACCCATCCGGTAGGACGGTCACAGAAGCCTGATGTCCTGGGACCCTTGACCAAAGCTCCCTGGCAAGCGTGAGACCAGCCTGGCCTCCTCCAGGTGCCTGCGTCCCTGGGGTCAAGGCACAGCCAGATACAGAAACACAGCTCCTGTCTAAGTGAGCTTCTAGACCATGGCTGGGACTCACCTGATGGTGAGATGTAGCTTCCCAGAGCTGCTGGGCGGGATCCAGACCTCTCAGAGGGCCTCGAAGCCTGCACGTGTGCGCCGTCCCGGAGACGGGGCCCAGAGCTGGGCTGATGGTGACCTCTGCCTTTGCGCTCAGGGGGCATCCTCCCTGGGCCCAGCTGCAGGGCCTTCTTTGGTGCCCAGCTGTTATACCAGTGCCGCAGAGGATGGCAGGCTTCCCATGGGCTGAGAAGACTTTGCCCACTGTGATCCTGACTCCAGAACAGCACCAGACACACGAGTAGGATTCCAAGAATATGTGCTGAGTGCTTGAGACCTGAGTCTTTAGAAACGTGCAGCGTTTATATCCTTAATTTGGGGGAGAGTTGCTTCTGCTTTGAAATCTTTGAGAGATAACAATTAGTACCATTAGCTCTGGCACGAAGCTGTCCTTCCCTGGCTGCGAGCCCCACCTGGGGTCTTTAGTCTTCCGCCCATGGCTCCCGGGGACTTGGACCACCCCCTTCTCCCTCTGAAGTCTCCATAACTCAGTGATGTCAGACATGGCCCTGAGCAGGTGGGGTGTGTGGATTCTAGAGCAGAAACAGAAAGCTGCTCCCCAGAGGGCAGACGTGACAAGCGCGTGTTGTGGACCAGGGTGGCTGGCAGGTGCTTTCCCAACAGTTAGGCTTCTGCAAAGGTCCACAAGGTCATGCTGCCACTGACATTAAAAGGAAGATCACCAGGGATGCCTGAGAGGCCGTGGGGCAGGCGTGTGGGATGCAGACAGCCCCCAGTTAGCTGAAGGGTCCAAGGAAGGGCAGGGAAGAGATGCTGGGGAAAGGGGAGCTGCGAAGAAAGTGAGGCTCAGGGGCTTTGAAGTGAGGCTGCCCCGCTCGAGCTCAGGCTGCGGGAAGGTGCTGGGAGCAGCACCCTGGTGCCCACTTGAGCTCAGGCTGGGGGAAGGCTCTGGGAACAGCCCGATGCCCCCACCTCACACCCCCTGCTGTCCCCGCCCCTTTGGCAGAACTGGGATCAGAGGGCATCTACGGGCACAGGGCAGGGTGGCTGAAGTGGGTAAACAGAAAACAAACCTCAAAAGTGTTCGTTTTATGCGTCTCAGAAGGCCGAGTCTTTCCTATCATTTTCCGGGTGTGTACCAAACCCATCCAGATGATCTTTCTGGAACAGACTCAAAAATGTCTATTGTTCCTACTGAAACGTGTTCCTTTTAGAGTCAGTGTCTCCATCCCAGGGATTCCTTTCAAAGTCACGGAAGCAGGGCTCGGGGACCCCGGGCCATTGATTAGTGGGCCTGCAGAGGTTTCTTTCCCCCAAACAGTAAGCTGCACGATAGACTTCTGTGATGAGGAGCCTCCAAGCACAGCCCAGCCCGCTCTGAGCTCAGCGGTGCTCTGGCCTCAGCTCCGTCCCATCTCCTCTCCTGGCGCCACACACTGCAGGCTGATTGCAGATGGCTCGTGTTACTGATGTCGAACTGCAGTTACGGGCAGAAAAGCGCGTCTGCCAGCTTCCTCTTGCCTGCAGATAGAGAGATGGCGAGAAAGGGAGTGAGGTGGAGAGAGCCGTGAAGTTCTGCCCCCAGGGGCTGCTGAACGTGGCTCCAGGTCCTTGCACAGATTAAAAATCTCTGTTCCGGTGACTCTAGCCTGCGAGCATTCACAGTGAATTTTTCCAGCAGAAATATACGACACAAATATCCTGATGCAAATGTCTTCCTGAGGAGGCTTGGGCTTAGCTGCCTTGGAAATTAGGACTTCCAGGAACCCACTTTCTTTAGCCCGGGACGTGGTACGTGGGCTGGGCAATGGACAGGCTGTAGCACGCTGGCGAGGGGATGGCGGGCCCTTCTGTATTCACTGCACACGCCCCAGACTTGACGTCACAGATGAGCCCGATGAGGACTCCTGGGGTCCCTGTGGGTCCCAGCACTGATGGAGGGGGTAGTCGCTTGTAAGTCAGAGTCTCTGCACGATGGCGGTTCTTTTTATGGAAGAAGGTGTTTCTGACACCGAATGAGGTCTCTGTTCAGATTTCAACAGCAGGATAGTGCGTGCCTGTAAATTATTATTATCTTTGATTGGGGTGGGGGCTTCCCAGGTGGCTTAGTGGTACAGAATCCACCTGCCAGTGCAGGAGATGGAGGACACGCAGGTTCGATCTCTGGCTCAGGAGGATTCCCCAGAGAAGAAAATGGCAACTCACTCCAGTGTTCTTGCCTGGGAAATCTCATCGACAGAAGAACCTGATGGGCTACAGTTCATGGGGTTGCAGAGTCGGACACAACCAAGCAGGCATGCACAGGGGCATGCAGATAGCTCTTCCCCCGTCTGCAATCAAGGACAGTGTGTCAAGGACAGAGCATCAGTCTCTTCACGCTGCCAGCACAGAGCACCACAAGCTGGCTTAGTCCCCTCAGGATCCTGGAGGCCCGCAGCCGCGGTGTCAGCAGCCTGACTCCTCCTGGAGGCTCAGAGGCAGGAGAATCTGTTCCGTGTTCCTCTCCCAGGTTCTGCTGGTTTCTGGCGATCCTTCACGACCCTTAGCTTGTAGACATGTCACTCCAGTCTGTGCCTCCATCGACACATATCCTCTTGTCTGTGTCCGGGTCCTCCTCTTCCTGCAGGAGGCCAGTCAGGCTACTGGGGTCGCCCAAAGCCAGGCTACCTAACTCATCACATCTGCAGAGACCCTCTTACCAAATGACCCTCCTGTTCACAGGCTCAGGGGACTAGGCCTTGAACATATATTGGGGCGACCTTATCCTACCCAGAGCAGCAGTTTAGACACAGATCCTGGACTCAGACATGGGCCAGGCTCATGGCCTGTTACATGCCCAGTTATTAACTGGAGGAAGATTTCAAGCTAATGGGCCCCCTTGGCAAGCGTCCACACCACATTTCCTTTAGTTCTGTTTCCTCCTTGAGCCTAGAGGGCTGGCAGGGACAGCGTGCGTTCGTCAGAGAAGCCTGGATGTGTGAGTGCTCTCAGACAGAACCACGGCGTACAGAGAGCAGGAGGCCTTTCTAAAGGGGCGTCTCCCGTGCCAGTGGAGGTGGGCCCCTCTGAAAGAGGCATGAAGGCTAGAGATTCAGGCAGGATTTGACACTGCACTTCTGAAGATGTCTTCTCCTTCAGGAGATCTCAGTTTTTATTGTTAAGGCTTTCCTGGGTGGGGTGAAGCCCAGCCCTGTTGTCAAGGCTAATCACCTTCCCTTAGAGTCAAAGACTGTTGTGTTAACCTTCTGTAAAATCCTCCGAATAGCGCTTGGGTTCATGTTTGGTGACCTCACTGGGTACCATAGCTATACTCACATAAAGCCGACCATCACAAGGGTGGACCTGGGTTAACCAGGTTGGCGGGCACAGTGCGTGCAGGCTGGGCAGGAGAAGAAGCAGGGTGTGCCTGGGGCTGCAGACCCAGAGACCCCTGCCCAGCCTCCAAGCCTGCTCCCAGACCTCACGGCACAGCTGCATGCACGGCCCCTTGGTGAGGACGGCCTTTTGGAACTGTCCTTGGGCACAGCCGGGGGACCTGGAGGAGGGCTAGTGGGAGCCTGGCCCCCTCCCCCGCCCCAGGGCCTGTGGGCATCTCCAGGCATCTTCCCAGCATCACGGCGGCGCAGGCCTAGGAAGCAGGGAGAGCAACCTCTGGCTGCAGATGAGCACTTTGCCCAGAAGGACCTGCCGAGTCCTTGAGTCTTCTTTTGCCAGAACTTTCTTGGGGCTTGGCCCGGGGCACTCTCTCCATCTGTGAGATGTGACACAAATATCCTGATGCAAATGTCTTCCTGAGGAGGCTTGGGCTTAGCTGCCTTGGAAATTAGGACTTCCAGGAACCCACTTTCTTTAGCCCGGGACGTGGTACGTGGGCTGGGCAATGGACAGGCTGTAGCACGCTGGCGAGGGGATGGCGGGCCCTTCTGTATTCACTGCACACGCCCCAGACTTGACGTCACAGATGAGCCCGATGAGGACTCCTGGGGTCCCTGTGGGTCCCAGCACTGATGGAGGGGGTAGTCGCTTGTAAGTCAGAGTCTCTGCACGATGGCGGTTCTTTTTATGGAAGAAGGTGTTTCTGACACCGAATGAGGTCTCTGTTCAGATTTCAACAGCAGGATAGTGCGTGCCTGTAAATTATTATTATCTTTGATTGGGGTGGGGGCTTCCCAGGTGGCTTAGTGGTACAGAATCCACCTGCCAGTGCAGGAGATGGAGGACACGCAGGTTCGATCTCTGGCTCAGGAGGATTCCCCAGAGAAGAAAATGGCAACTCACTCCAGTGTTCTTGCCTGGGAAATCTCATCGACAGAAGAACCTGATGGGCTACAGTTCATGGGGTTGCAGAGTCGGACACAACCAAGCAGGCATGCACAGGGGCATGCAGATAGCTCTTCCCCCGTCTGCAATCAAGGACAGTGTGTCAAGGACAGAGCATCAGTCTCTTCACGCTGCCAGCACAGAGCACCACAAGCTGGCTTAGTCCCCTCAGGATCCTGGAGGCCCGCAGCCGCGGTGTCAGCAGCCTGACTCCTCCTGGAGGCTCAGAGGCAGGAGAATCTGTTCCGTGTTCCTCTCCCAGGTTCTGCTGGTTTCTGGCGATCCTTCACGACCCTTAGCTTGTAGACATGTCACTCCAGTCTGTGCCTCCATCGACACATATCCTCTTGTCTGTGTCCGGGTCCTCCTCTTCCTGCAGGAGGCCAGTCAGGCTACTGGGGTCGCCCAAAGCCAGGCTACCTAACTCATCACATCTGCAGAGACCCTCTTACCAAATGACCCTCCTGTTCACAGGCTCAGGGGACTAGGCCTTGAACATATATTGGGGCGACCTTATCCTACCCAGAGCAGCAGTTTAGACACAGATCCTGGACTCAGACATGGGCCAGGCTCATGGCCTGTTACATGCCCAGTTATTAACTGGAGGAAGATTTCAAGCTAATGGGCCCCCTTGGCAAGCGTCCACACCACATTTCCTTTAGTTCTGTTTCCTCCTTGAGCCTAGAGGGCTGGCAGGGACAGCGTGCGTTCGTCAGAGAAGCCTGGATGTGTGAGTGCTCTCAGACAGAACCACGGCGTACAGAGAGCAGGAGGCCTTTCTAAAGGGGCGTCTCCCGTGCCAGTGGAGGTGGGCCCCTCTGAAAGAGGCATGAAGGCTAGAGATTCAGGCAGGATTTGACACTGCACTTCTGAAGATGTCTTCTCCTTCAGGAGATCTCAGTTTTTATTGTTAAGGCTTTCCTGGGTGGGGTGAAGCCCAGCCCTGTTGTCAAGGCTAATCACCTTCCCTTAGAGTCAAAGACTGTTGTGTTAACCTTCTGTAAAATCCTCCGAATAGCGCTTGGGTTCATGTTTGGTGACCTCACTGGGTACCATAGCTATACTCACATAAAGCCGACCATCACAAGGGTGGACCTGGGTTAACCAGGTTGGCGGGCACAGTGCGTGCAGGCTGGGCAGGAGAAGAAGCAGGGTGTGCCTGGGGCTGCAGACCCAGAGACCCCTGCCCAGCCTCCAAGCCTGCTCCCAGACCTCACGGCACAGCTGCATGCACGGCCCCTTGGTGAGGACGGCCTTTTGGAACTGTCCTTGGGCACAGCCGGGGGACCTGGAGGAGGGCTAGTGGGAGCCTGGCCCCCTCCCCCGCCCCAGGGCCTGTGGGCATCTCCAGGCATCTTCCCAGCATCACGGCGGCGCAGGCCTAGGAAGCAGGGAGAGCAACCTCTGGCTGCAGATGAGCACTTTGCCCAGAAGGACCTGCCGAGTCCTTGAGTCTTCTTTTGCCAGAACTTTCTTGGGGCTTGGCCCGGGGCACTCTCTCCATCTGTGAGATGGGAATATCTCAACAACCCCTGAAGAGGCTCTTATGTATGAAGATGAGTACGGCCAGGTTCTTGACCTAAAGAACATTGCAAAGGAGACAGGGGCTGACTGACAGGTTAGCCCGGCTCGGCCTCGGGGCAGGAAGGATGGAGCCCGCCTCTGGCTGCCTGCACGAGGCTCCCTCCCTGGGAGGGGCCCTCAGGGGCCTGTCTGCCTGTAAGGAAGAGACTGGGAGCCCTGGGCCCACGTGTGCGTCTCATGGTGTTGGGTGACGGGAGATCAGGGTGCGGTTTGTGCTATTCTTCACGTGGGTGAGAGGGCGAAACAAGCCCCCCGTGACCCAAGACTGTGGTCAGTGACCAGGGGAGCAGAGAGGTGGAGAGGGCAGCCTGGGGGGCGCTGCCCAGATGAGACCTTTCCCCAGAGACCCCTGGCTCCTCCCGTCTGGTCTTGGCACAATGCCCAGACCACCCTCTCTGGTCTGGACACCTGCCTCGTCCCACCTGGCCCCACGGCCTGCCCCTCTCGCCCATCCTCCACACTGACCCGGGTCTCCCTTGGACTTGCTCAGGGAACCACCCACCTCCAGCTTGGAGATTTGCAATGGCTTCCCACCCCCCTGAAGATGGAGAGAGGCGCCACGGAGCCCCCTGCCCACCCCGCTCACCATGCAGCGGCCCCTTTGATACCCATTGGTCCCTTCCTGTCCAGGGCACCCACCCACTGCTTCCCGCTCAGCCCTTCCCATGTACCGTTCCCACCTCCTGGAGCTCCCGGCCGCCTCGCTTTCCTCTGAGCACTGGCTGACACCCTCTGGAGCGGCCTCCAGCTCTCTCTCCTCTCCTGGCTTCTTTGCTGGGCATCCTTGAGCTGGTGGCCTGGCTGAGGTCCACGCAGAGCCCTCTTGTACCTCGGTCAGCTCCCACCCGCCTCCCCTGACCCTGCAGTCGGGGGCCTCTCCTGCCTCTGGCTGGCACGGCACCCGCTCCTCCCTGTGGCTCCTGCCGGCAGGGGTGTGTGTCCCCAGTGCCCAGGGCAGCTCGGGCCTCTGCACAGTTGCCCAAGGAGACAGTGGGGCAGACAACACTGCTGGAGAGCTGGTCCCGGCAGAGCAGTGACAACGAGGAAAGATCCCCAGTCACGGCAGAAGCATCGGGAGGTCTGACAAAATCCACCAGAATCACGATTTAATGTATCGATGTTTCTGAATAAACGGACTGTTGGGAAATGTCGAGCACACATCGCGAGCACCGGGAAAATCCAGAGTCTGTTCCTCTTTGGGCGTGTGGACACAAGCGGGTTGCCCCATTCAACGTCAGGTTCCCACTGCGAGGCCGAGGGCAGCAGGGGCGTGGGGCGGCCGTGGGCACGCTGTGGCCGGGGCACTGCTGTCCCCCGCCCTGCCCGGGATCCTGGCTGCAAGAGCTCTGGCGGCCCAGCGTCTTCTGTGGGCGCCCCAGGACTCACTGCACCAACACAAACCTCTCCTCTATGACCCAAAAGACACTCAGGAGGTATTTTTCCGGTTTGACAACCATCTTAAAAAAACGGCATGCCATTACCAGCATTGAGCTACAAAGAAAGAAATCTTTCTAAGCATCAGTGATGATAATGTGAACATTTCACTGAGCTGTGCTAGAGTCAAGACCATCATCTCCCTAGGAAACGAGCCCACGGAGTTGCCGCTCAAAAAGCGATCAGCGAGTGCGCTGCCAGGAGAAGCAGGTTACGGGGGCTGTTAAGTAATAAAAAAAGTTGTGCTTTTCCCTGGATTTTGTCATATCTGTGGCCTTCCCAGCACTTGGAAATTTACAGTGTGCTGTGATTTCTGTTTCCTTGACTGCCCTGTTTTGAATTTTTTTCTTAAGGGCCTGCTCAGCAGGCCCGAGCCCTCTGTGTACCCCTGTCTGCTGCTTCTCCAGGGTGGGCGAGCCTTCCATGTGCAGAGGGCTCCCCATCCAGACAGCCCATCACTCACAGTCAGCGCTTGCCTGCTCTGCTTGAACCGCGCCAGCAATTCTTCATCCCTCAAATCCCACAGGGCCCCGGGACCTGGTTCCTCTGCCCTGTGCTCTCAGGCTCTGGA
This sequence comes from Litocranius walleri, assembly GCA_006410535.1. NCBI lineage: Eukaryota > Metazoa > Chordata > Mammalia > Artiodactyla > Bovidae > Litocranius > Litocranius walleri. Next base: position 2,294,725 of record SJYG01000250.1, on the reverse strand, counting down.
GGAGGCCTGGGGGGCCCTGAGGTGGCCTGGGACCTGCCTCTCACCCACGTACCCACTCCCACCTGCCTGGGAAAAGCTGGCACGAGGCGGTTTGAGTCATCTGGCCAACCACCCGGACTCCCCCTCCCCTCCCCCGCCGCCCCACTTCTCTGCTGGCACCTGGGAATGTCTGGCTCTCAGCCAGGAGTGGAAGACAGGCCTCGGGCTTGGGGCCTTCTCTCTCGGAGAAGTCTGCTCATCCCAGTGTCTTCTGCCCTGTGACCTCCCACCTCGTGGTCTTCATTTCCTTGTGGATCAGGTCCGCACTCCCAGCCACCCCTGCGTGACGCACAGAACTGCTGGACCCCAGAGGAGCCGTCTGCGGATATTCTCTGCTCAGGACACGCTTCCAAGTGTTCGGTGTCCGGGCACCCGCCCCCTGTCCTGGGAGCCTGCGGCGCCTCCCGGCCCTTAGCAGAGAGTGTGGGGGCAGCACCAAGGTTGGGAGACCCACTTTCAGGCTGAGTTTGCCCTCTACTGTGGGAAGGACCAGATTCCCCGGCCTGGTGAATCTTTCTCTCCCTTAAAGTGAAGTCGCTCAGTCGTGTCCGGCTCTTTGCGACCCTGTGGACTGTAGCCGGCCAGGCTCCTCCATCCACGGAATTTTCCAGGCAGGCGTACTGGAGTGGGGTGCCATTTCCTTAGATATAAAAACACAGAGATAAAAACGCTTCCTCGTGGGCTCCTGTAACAGCACAGGAGGTGAGGCTGGGAAGCACGAGGCCCAGGGCCTGCTGGTGCCTGTTCAGCTTCTGGAGCAGCCGGTTCTGGCCCTGGAAGGTGCCCGGGCATGTCCACACCTGCTTTGACTGGCCAGGACAGGATTGGTAGGATCAGCAGGGGGCGAGGTCAGAAATCTAGGCTTCACTTCAGCAGTCGCTGAGTTCAGGGAAATCAAAGCTCATGTAGGTGGAGGTGTCTCAGGCAGACCCACTAGGGGCCTGCAGCGGCACCCGCGACCCCTCAGTGAGCTTCCAAGGGCGGAGGGCGGCCCCAGGGTGCAGGGAGGGGTGGCAGGAGGCGGCCCTGCTGAGAGCTGCAGCCACTGGGCGCGGGGACCCCGGCGGCGGGGGCATGGGGTGCTGACACCGCGGCCACAGGCTGCCCGGTCCTTGGGCAGAGGATAGACAGGCGGGCCTGCCCGGGGCGTGCTGGGGCCTGCTCTCCTGTCCTGACTCCGCGCTAGCGGCCAGCCAGTTGTAACAGGAAGTCGGCCTTGCCCGGAGCATTGACACCAGAGCCGCTGGCAAACCCCGAAAGCCTGCTTCCCCGACACCCGCCCCCGCTGCTGGGAGACACTGACCCGCGCAAGGCTGGGCAGCACCCGCCCCACCCAGCCCTTCCCGCCGAGGCTGCCCACCCTGTCCTCGTGGGAAACGGGCCTGACGCCCTCACGGTCCTGCCGGCCCCTGCTTGTTTACCTCTGCTCTGTGCTCCCAACCTGAGGCCTCTTTTTCCCCCAGGAGGGGAGCAGGAAGCGCACACACTCAGACTAGCCCTGCACTCGCGAGGTCGGCATCCTCCGAGGGGCAGGCTGCCTGAGCTGAGCCCCGGGCTGGCCCCGCGGCGGCCCCTCTGTCCTGTGGACGGAGCGGGGACACAGCCGCACATGTGGAAAGGCTGCTGGTGGTCCCAGCAGGGGGGTGATTTCTTTCTGCTCTGACTGGGGTTTCTTTGTCTTCAAATCTGTGGGCTCCCTGGCCCCAGAATGGGGGGTCCCTGCCTCTAGTCCTCAGCCTCCATCTCCCAAGAGCTTGAGGTGTGGCTTGTAAGCCTGGCCTGTCCCCCTCCGGGGTCTGATCCCACCCCGAGGCTGTGGGCTCCCTCCAGAGTAGTTCAGGTCTGAGCTCTTGGAGTCGGACACCCGCTGCGTGCTCTGTGTGGCGCATTTGCAGACGTGGGCGCGTGTAGTGGTAAGCTCCTGCCTCCTCTTCTGCCCACCCCTGGAGTCATGTCTCTCCTGAGAGGAGAAGGGGGCCCAGGCCTGCCAGCTGGTGTGCAAGGGGGCCCGGCCAACTCAGCCCCTCCCTGGAGCCCAGCCTGCCCAGGTCCCTCTCATCTCCGTGGAGTTCCTGAGGAGTCTGGAAGCCTGGGGGTGGCGGGGGTGGACAGGAAGGCCCAGATCGCTATGGGTCAGCGCCAGGGCTCAGGCTGGCACTTAGGAAGGTGAGGAGGGCATGTGGGTCTGCCCTGTTCACTGGCTCCAGCCTGGGCTGGGTGTGTGCTGCTGGGCACTGAGGAGAAGTCAGGGGCGGGGGGCAATGATGGCTGTGACTGAGGGCTTGACTCACGGCCCAGGGGAGGTGACAAGTGGAGCGGGCATGCCTGGGACGTTTCCTGCCACGCACGGGGGCTCTAAGAGCAAGGGGAGCCAGTGGGACCCCTGTTCCGACGGCTGGAGCAGTCAAGCCTTTGCTCCTGGAGGAATCGGGGAGAAGGGAAGGAGGCCAGCTTTCCCTGCCCGGCAGGCAAGTGTTTAGTGTCGGGACAAGGTGATGGGCGGCCTAAATCATCGCCATCGCCCCAGCCTCCTCTCAGCCCTCGAAGTGATTTAAGGAGGCTCTCTGTGGACCTGAGAGCTGAGCGTGGCTCCCCGAGCCTCTTGGTGGGTCCACCGTGTGCCCCAGGCCTCTGGCACACAGTGGTGACCCACAGGTGTCCTGAGTTCAAATCCTGGATCTACCGTCGTCCGGCTCTTACGTCCCCAGCAAGGCGACCACACTGCCTCAGTCTGCCCATCTATAAACAGAAGAGGGTGATGGCAGCTGCTGGGGCTCCAGAGAGCACCAGGTGGGCTGCTGCCCGTGGAGCCAGGGTATGTGTGTGGCCCAGGTGCCAGCTTTGCCCCTCAGCGCACCCTGGCCATCCAGGCACCTGGTGCCTGTGGCAGCCCCTGCTCGCCCGAGGACGGTGAGTGTGGAGGCTCAGCCCCGGGTGGGGGGTGCTCGGGGAGAATCTAGGGGTGCTCACCCACGGGCCTCACATCTCAGAGGAGGCTGGCTGGAACACAGACACCTTCCAAGGGCTGTAATTCCATTTTTTCACAGGGTGCAATCAGGGCATTAATTTAAAAGCTCATCCAAACTTGGCTGCCGCTACTTTCTGAAAGGATTCACACCCTAGGCTTTTTCTTCTCCTCCTTCACCTTTTAAATATTTAATCTGAGGAGTGTTGGCCTTGGAGGGTTCGCAGGTGGCTTGTCCAGAGTCCAGGTGATGGCTTTCTGGAGGGAGCTGCAGACCAGAGACACCCACCGTGCGAGGGCCTCCCCGACAGCCTCCACATCTGGCGCATCCCAGACCACTGTCCACTCGGTGTTCCCTCTGACTCAGCTCTCTCTGAAATTAGGTGTGCCATTTAAACAGTAACAAATACGTATGTCAATGCCTAATATAGAGGGAGATCCCTGGTGGTCCAGTGGCTGACTCCAGGCTCCAAGTGCAATGGGACTGGGTTCGATCCTGGGCCATGGAATTAATGCCACACGCTGTAGCTAAGAGCCCACGTGCAAAACAGTGACGGCCCCACGTGTGGCAACTAAGACCTGGCAGTCCAATAAACAAATATTAACAAATGTATAGAGAAAGCCATTCCCTCTTGGCAAATGTAAGACCATGTAAAATTCACGTATCCAATAATATACATAAGAATGGATGACTGAATCGCCCATGTGCTCTTGAATGGGTGTGTGTGTGTTCGTCACTCGGTCACGTCTGACTCTTGCGACCCTGTGGACTGCAGTCCGCCAGGCTCCGCTGCCCATTGGATCTCCCAGACCAGAATACTGGAGTGGGTTGCCATGCCCTCCTCTTGGGGATCTTCCCAACCTAGGCATTAAAGGCAGGTCTCCTGCATTGCAAGTGGATTCTTTACCAGCTGAGCCACAAGGGAAATCCGTACATCCACATATGCTGAGAGACATCAGTCAATGCAGGCGTGATTTTAATATTATATGTTGCTTGTATGTTACACATTAAAACATGTGAATGTGTTAAGATAAGGCTGAGCACTGAAGAACTAATGCTATCAAACTGTGGTGTTGGAGACTCTTGAGAGTCTCTTGGACTGCAAGGATATCAAACCAGTCAATCCTAAAGGAAATCATTCCTGAATATTCATTGGAAGGACTGATGCTGAAGCTAAAGCGCCAATACTTTGGTCACCTGATGCAAAGAACAGACTCACTGGAAAAGACCTTAATGTTGGGGAAGATCGAGGGCAAGAAGTGAAGGGAGCAACAGAGGACGAGATGGGTGGATGGCATCATCAGCTCAGTGGGCATGAGTCTGGACTAACTCCGGGAGATAGTGGAGGACAGAGGAGCCTGGTGAGCTGCAGTCCATGGGGTCACAAAGAGTTGGACGTGACTTAGCAACTGAACGACAGCAACAAAAATGTCAAGATCACTGAGACCTGCAGCCTCCCTCTGCATTCTGTTCAGCTCCATGCATGAGCACACTACTCCTGTCTGCCCTGTTCTGGGAATAAGATGGAGGGTGGAGTTGGGTTTGCCCATGTGGGGTTTGCGTGCTGGTGGGAAGGTAACCACCACCATGCCTTAGAAAGCATCACTACAAACAAAGCTAGTGGAGGTGATGGAATTCCAGTTGAGGTATTTCAAATCCTGAAAGATGATGCTGTGAAAGTGCTACACTCAGTTTGCCAACAAATTTGGAAAACTCAGCAGTGACCACAGGACTGGAAACGGTCAGTTTTCATTCCAATTCCAAAGAAAGGCAATGCCAAAGAATGCTCAAACTACCACACAATTGCACTCATCTCACACACTAGTAAAGTAATGCTCAAAATTCTCCAAGCCAGTCTTCAGCAATACGTGAACCGTGAACTTCCAGGTGTTCAAGCTGGTTTTAGAAAAGGCAGAGGAACCAGAGCTCAAATTGCCAACATCTGCTGGATCATCGAAAAAGCAAGAGAGTTCCAGAAAAACATCTATTTCTGCTTTATTGACTATGCCAAAGCCTTTGACTGTGTGGATCACAATAAACTGTGGAAAATTCTGAAAGAGATGGGAATACCAGATCACCTGACCTGCCTCTTGAGAAATCTATATGCAGGTCAGGAAGCAAAAGTTAGAACGGGACATGGAACAACAGACTGGTTCCAAATAGAAAAAGAAGCACGTCAAGGCTGTATATTATCACCCTGCTTATTTAACTTATATGCAGAGTACATCATGAGAAATGCTGGGCTGGAAGAAGTACAAGCTGGAATCAAGATTGCTGGGAGAAATATCAACAACCTCAGATATGCAGATGACACCACCCTTATGGCAGAAAGTGAAGAGGAACTAAAAAGCCTCTTGATGAAAGTGAAAGAG